>RJWM01004693.1:0-79835 GCA_004363535.1 Dasyprocta punctata
TGGATAAAAAAGATGTGGTATTTTTATACAATGGAGTACTACTCAGCTATTAAGAAAGATTGTATTGAGACTTTTATAAGTAAATGGTCACGACTTGAGACCATACTCATAAGCGAGATAAATCAAACCCACATGTGTAAATACCGTATTGTCTCCCTAGTGTAAGAAATGGAAAAGTATATATGATTCAAAATCTACAGTAAATACTGTGGAAGGGTAAAAAACAGCTCAAAGAGCAAAGATAATCAGGAAGGGAATGGGCGGAAAGAGAAAAGGGAAGAGGAAAAGATATAAACCTGTATATATGTATATGTAAGATAACTAAAAAGAACACTGCTGAATGTA
Organism: Dasyprocta punctata; assembly: GCA_004363535.1. Lineage (NCBI taxonomy): Eukaryota > Metazoa > Chordata > Mammalia > Rodentia > Dasyproctidae > Dasyprocta > Dasyprocta punctata. Next base: position 346 of record RJWM01004693.1, read on the forward strand.
TTCGTTATTGAGAAAGAACAATTAATACTCATGATTAGATCAATCTTGCATGTCTATATCTGTTAATGTAAGAAACCATTTTAAAGATAACGATGCGCAAATTGCAACCATTGTCAAGCTTCTGTCTTCGGGTTTTGTAAACCTGCAATGTTGTGTATTTACTCTAGTTGTTTGGTTGTCTCTTTTCCTTGTTTTTACTATATATGTCGTTTTTTTTTGTTGTTGTTGTAGTTTTTGTTTGTTTTGTTTTTCTTCGCTCAAATAAAAAAAAATGAAAACTGAAAAAAAAAAAAGAAACTCAATTCAAATAACAACATACGGACATTAAAAGTAAAAGGTGGGAGGGAGTATACTATAAAAACACTAATCAAAGGAGAGCTGAAATGGATTGTGCTGTTTCTCTAATGAACACTGACTGGTACCTGGATATATTAATAACAAAGTAGAATACGGAACAAAGAAATGACCCAAGGATGAAAAGGGAAGTTACATAAAGATAGTCAGTTTCCCAAAAAGACAAAACAATCTTCAGTATGTTCACACCAAAAGAGCTTAAAATACATAAGGTATTTTAATCTGATAAACCTAAGAAGAATTCACAATCTGCACCTACAGTTGGGAATTTCAGCATCCCCTCTCAGTATTAAAAAATTACCATATGGAAAATTAGCAAGGATATATAATAACCCAAAACATCAAATGCTAATTAGATCAGTTTGATATTCATAAAACATTCTAATTATAACAGTAGAATACAGTTTTCCAGTGGAACATGTAACTCTTACCATTTCATGTAGAATGTTGTTATCTTAGCATGACTTATTTTACTTTCTTCATGATGCAGTTGTCTTAAGTATTATTCATACATTGACAGCGGACTCAGTTATGTAATTTTTTTTTTTTGTGGTGCTGAGGATTGAACCCAGACCCTCACGCCTGTTCTGTATATGTTCTACCACTGAGCTCCGTCTCCAACTCCAGTTGTGATTATGATTTTTTTTTTTCAGCAGTCAAACATAATTCATAGAACCAAAGAAAAAAGACAGTGGTCAATTATGTTTACCTATATTCTTACCTTTTCCGTTGATCGTCCATCTTTATTCCTGGTATTCCAAGTTTCAATCTGTTTGCTTTCACGTTTGAAGAACTACTTCTGACAATTCTTTTAGTGCAGATTGGCTAGTATGAAATTCTCTTCATTTTCTTTCATCTGAGAATCTTTATCTTACTTTCATTCCTGAAGGATGTTTATACTGGATAAATACTCTTTGATTGACAAATCTTTTCTTTTAACGCTAGAAAAATGTTTGTCATTTCCTTCTGCCCTATATGATTTCTAAGAAGAAATTCATTGTCATTCAAATCTTTATTCTTTTGTAAGTTCACACCTTTGTTGTTGTTGTTGTTATCTTTAGTTTTCAGAAATGTGGTTATCATATATGTGGGCATGGGTTTCTTTGCGTTCTTCCTGTTGGGAGTTTCCTTAGCTTTTTGTCTCTGTAAGCTTATCTCTTTTGCTGAATTTCAGAAGTTTTAAGCCATCATTTCTTAGTCCTGCTTGCTTTCTTCTGTCTTTCTTGAATTTCTAGGAAACATGTTTTGTTGTCAGACATCCCCCTGAGACTCTATTGAGTTTTTAAAATTTGCTTTCTTTGTGTTGTTCCTATTTGGGTTATTGCCAGTGATCTTTTTTTAAATTCACTGTATCTTCTTCTGTAATCTCCAGTCTTATATTGAGCCGATCTAGTCAGTTTTAGATTTTTCATTTATGAATTTTTAACTGTTAGATTTTCAATTTTCTCTTTATTATTTCTTTGCCAAAACTCTCTATCTAATCATTTAAGAGTATATATGATCACATAGTTGTTGGAGCAAGCCTGCCTGCCTGCCTTCCGTCCTTCCAGACAACTACTTCACAGTTTTTGTCAGATAATTCTAACATCTGCATCATCTCAGTGATGGTGTCTGTTGACTGTCCTTTTTCTTGAGAACTGGTATTTTCTTAGTTCTTGATATGATGAGTAATTTTGGACTGTATTATGGGTATTTTGAGACTCCTAAGAAACTCTAGTTTCTATTTATATATGGATTCTGTTTTAGCAGATAGTCGACCTATTTGGTTCAGAACACATATCCTGACCCATTTTTGTGGTCTTTGGTTCCATTTTAGTTTTCAAAACCTTTTCAGTGCTATTCTGGTCTGCCCTGATTGTGTTCTACCACAAAGCCAATCTGAAATATGGGTAGTTCAGTTTTCGGTAATATTTGTTGTTTTTATTCTGGTCACTTTCATGTATGAGCTACTAGGAGTTATGTTTGGATATACTATATAGATTGAAAAAATTTTTCTTCGTATCTCTAAATCTTTTCCCTTTCTCTCTGGTTGGGAAGATGGTAGTTTATAACCTTTTTGCTAACATTTGCCTGTAGTCCAAGCGATGATCAACAATGCTAGAGCTCTTCCTGTATTAGTTTTTATACCAGTAAGAACAGGAGGGGGAAGGGGCTACCACTTTTTGTCTTACAGCAGTGTGGGAAAGGTTAACAGGCCTCCATGCTGCTCTCCTTTACAACTTATATGAAATGCAATGTATTCTTCTTTTTTGTTTAAGTTATTGCATAGTTCAGATGGTTGGAAAGATTTCGTTCTATAGTCTTTGTGGTCTTAGTGCCAGTTGAAGATGTTGAAGAACATGACTTTGTAGAAAGTGTTTAGTCAAAGGATTTCATTCTGCAGTGCTGCTTTGTGATCCTTTAACTAGTGAGAGAAGACTTTTCATGGAACTTGCCTGTTGATGCTTTGTGGTGCTTCTTTGCTTCTGGGCCTGTTTACTACCTAGGCTGTGATAGGCAAAAACAAAAAACAAACAAAAATCGTCAGGGACTTCACTACCAGGTAATTCCTGGGCCATTGGTTCACAGTTTGTCATGAGAATACTGAAACAACTAATAAAGGAAAAAGTAAAAAACAGGTATGCCTGTTGAAAATCCAGCATACCTTTTTTCTTCTATATCATGCTGTCTGTCGTTTTTATTTTTCAGTCTTCTTTCAGTTGCTTTGTAAGATTTTATCCAGGATTCAGGTTATAATTAGTGGGAAGAGCAGGGTATAGTGAGTCACTTGGGAACCAGAAGTCTTGGCCATTGTAATTCAGGATCCAGTATTGTGACACTATCACATCTACTTTTGTTTTTATTTTTACTTTTGGAGGTTAAAAGGAAAATTTATTGGGGAAAAGGAATGAGGAATAGGAATACCTTCTGATAAACAGGTGGGGGTCTCATATAGTTGGCCCTACATCTGTATTTCAGATAAGGCTAAGGAATATATTTAATGTATATGGCCTACTGACTTTTAAAAATAAATATTATGTGACAGTTACCATTATAGTCTTTATATCAAGTATAGATCCGAACAGGTCGTGCTTGTTGATCACATTTTCCTTCTAATTGTCCTTCTCCTAGGTTTCTCATAAAAGATTTATTTAGGAAATAGCTAAATGTAAGGTGAGCATATTACAAGAGCAAGGAAAAAATACTTCTTGTGTCCATTTTGCATAAAATATAGTTCCTGAAATAAATAATTTAAAACCTGAAACAGGAATTTAGGACAGGGGTTGGCAAACTGTGAACCAATGTCCACATCTAGTCCAAGATCTATTTTGGTAAATAGTTTTTCCGAAACATTTACTTTAGCTTACATGTTTTCTTGAGTGCCCACAACGGAGACCAATCTGGCCTGCAATATCTGGTCCTTTGCAGGAATAGTTTTTGACTCATTAGTGGTTTGAATTTTAAGTGTCCCCTAAAGGCTTGGTCCTCAACTGATGGCACTATTGTGAGGTGGCAGAACCTTTAAGAGATGGGATTTAGTGGAAGGAAGTTAGGTCACTGGATGTATGCCCTTAAAGGGGGGATATTGGGAACCTGGCCCCAGCTTTAAAATTTTGCTGCTTGGCTGCCATTATATGAATAGCTTTTACTCCACCATGCTCTTCCCACCATGATGTGTTGCCTCACCACAGGGCCAGGTGACCGTGGAAAGCTGTAAAATCATGAGACAAACTAAATCATTCTTTCTTGTAAGCTTTTTATCTTAGGTATTTTGCCACAGGAATGGAAACCTAATATAACTTCTGAATAGAAAATATTAAAAATCTAAATTAACTGTAATAAGCATCTTTATATAATCACGGTTTGAAGGTACTTATCTTTGAAATCCAGCATGATATAGAAGAAAGAATCTATGTGAATTTTGAACAGGCATACCTGTTTTTGACTTTTTCCTTTGCTAGTTGCTTCAGTATTCTCTTGTAAATTGGACACAGACATACTCTTCAATTTAGGAATTTAAATTGGTTATAAGTAGAGAAATTTGTTTGATATCTTCCTTGGGATATGGTTGTGAGATAAGAAGTGGGTGTAAGATTCAAGTTTGGGGACTGGACATGTAGCTCAGTGATGGAGTGCCTTCCTACTATGCTTGAGACCCTGGGTTCAATCCCTGGTAGTGTGCGCATACGCGTGCTAGTGCACACATACACACACAGTTTAAAATTTTGTGCAAACATAGCTGTTTTTCAAAACATTGTAAAACTAAAGTGATTTTTTAAAAAAGCTTATTTTTCAAGAAACATGAAAGATTATTCTCAATACTTTTTCCTTATCTAGAAGTTTGACATTGTCACCTGATTAGGCCTGGATTAGGCCAAAAACTTAATTTTAGGGTGCCAAATCATTTTTTAGTTTATCTGGGCAAGATACATTCTTACTTGAAGTGCAGATTTTTAGTAATAGTCAAGGTTGGTTAGTTATTTAAATAAAGCATAGTGATGATACTAAGATACAAAATTCTGTTCTATGATTAGTTATATAGTTCATATGTAGTTGTTAAAACAGAATATCAGCCGGGCGTGGTGGCGCATGCCTTTAATCCCAGCACTCGGGAGGCTGAGGTAGGAGGAGCGTTGTGAGTTCGAGGCCGGCTTGGGCTACAACGCGAGCGCAAGGCCGGCCTGAGCTACACAGTGCGACCCTGCCTTCAAAAACTAGGGCCAGGAGTTTGACTCAGCGGCTTATGCGCCTGTCAGGCAGGTGCGAGGTTGTGAGTTCAATCCCCGGTGCCGCAAAAAAAAAAAAAAAAAAAAAAACAACCCAAAACAAAACAGAATCTCATTAGGTGTAAGAGCTGAAGGATGAGTATAAGAATCACTTAATTCAAATTTATTACTACTGCATTGAAGCCAGTCCTAGCAGCTCTCAGGTATCAGTGGTCTGAACTTCAGACACCGTGAACAGTACTTACAGTTGGTGGGAAGTTCATTTAGGCTTCATTGGGAACTTTTTTTTTTGTTAATAGTTTATTTCCTGATATGTTTACCTTCAACCTTTATTATTGTAGGATTATACTTGAGAAATGTGGTATTAAAATACTGTCTTAGCAGTTACTGCTTTTCAGAGGCTATTTACATAAGATAAATTACAACCTAAGATAATGTAATACTCTCTGTATTATATTTCAGGAATTCTAATGAATCATTGATTGACCAGCACCATTTTACCACTTGGAGTGAATTATCAGAAATGAACACAGTGCTTTTAGATCCAACATGTAACGGATGTTTTTCTGTGCTGATTACGTCAAGTCAACACGGTTTTGATTGTGCGGGATCTTTGTCTTTTCATCTTTGAATTTGGATTGCTGGCAAACAGAAGGAGTTCATGTAGTTTTTTTATCTAAGTTTGAGTCACCATGAGTACTAGTTTAGGAAAAGAAAAAGACTCTAAAGAGAAAGATCCCAAAGTACCTTCAGCCAAGGAAAGAGAAAAGGAGGCAAAAGCCTCTGGAGGTTTTGGGAAAGAAAGCAAAGAAAAAGAACCTAAAACCAAAGGGAAAGATGCCAAAGATGGAAAGAAGGATTCCAGTGCTGCCCAACCAGGGGTCGCTTTTTCAGTTGACAACACAATCAAACGGCCAAATCCAGCACCTGGAACTAGGAAAAAATCCAGTAACGCAGAAGTAATTAAGGAGCTCAACAAATGCCGGGAAGAGAATTCAATGCGTTTGGACTTATCTAAGAGATCTATACACATATTGCCATCATCAATCAAAGAGTTGACTCAATTAACAGAACTTTATTTATACAGTAACAAATTACAGTCCCTCCCAGCAGAGGTGGGCTGTTTAGTAAATCTCATGACACTGGCTCTAAGTGAAAATTCACTTACCAGTTTGCCTGACTCTCTTGATAACTTGAAGAAGCTTCGGATGCTTGATTTACGGCATAATAAATTGAGAGAAATTCCTTCAGTGGTATACAGGCTAGATTCTCTCACCACTCTCTACCTTCGCTTTAATCGTATAACTACTGTGGAAAAGGACATCAAAAATCTGTCAAAACTCAGCATGCTTAGCATTCGAGAGAACAAAATCAAACAACTACCTGCTGAAATTGGTAAGAGGACTTGGATTATTATTACTATTTTTAGTATTTGTTATGCAAAATAATTTTATTGGGCACTTTTTCATGTCAGAAAATTCCTGGTATTTACTTAAAACAGCTAGTTTCTAAATTTGGTCTACTTAATAGTACATGAATTGAGATTAGACTTAAGACCTGAGTTAGTAAATAGATGTAAGTGGACTTTTATCACACAAACGTAATCTGCTTTAAATTTCATTAGTGAAAAAAGATGAATTCAAAAGATGTTTGCCATCTTTTTAAGTTGCCATCTTTTTGTTTATTTGTTTCATGATACTGGGGATTGAATCCAGGGCCTTGCACTGAGCTATATCCCAACTCTTTTTAAATTTTCTCTTTTGAGACAGTCTAAATCACTTTAAGTTGTTGAGACTGAGTTTAAATTTTACATCCTCCTGTCTCAGCCTCCCAGGTCCTGGGATTACAGATATGCCCGTTGCCACCTGTATATTTTTGAAGTGTCTCTTTCTGTATTTACATAGATATATATTAAATTTTCTCTTTGCCATGTTCTGACTTTTCCTTTATCTTTTAAATTCATTTCATTATCTAATATACTACAAAAGGTCATCATCGTCCTTGTGAAAGGATGGTGTCAGGAAAATAGAAAAAAACCTTAGTTTTTATACATTCATTAAACATAGTACTATACCAGCTCAGCATGATGGCGAGTCCCTGTAACCCCAGCTATCTGGGTAGCTGTGAGGGCAGGAGGATCCCTTGGGCCCAGGATTTAGAGGCAAACCTGGGCAGTATAAATCCTGTGTCAAAAACAAAAGCCAAACAATATAGGAATGGTAGAAGGAAACTTACAGTACATGCCATTGTGTTAACATTTTAATGGAGTTCATTCTAGTCTTTTGTATAAAGCTAAATTATACTGAAAGAAAGCAAATGTTCTTAAAAGGATGATAATGGCAGAAAAGGAATATAGATATGTAAATAAGTCAGGTAAAAAATTCTTTGAATATTTTTATTTATAGAAAAAAGTTTTGAGCCATTTGGAATATAATTCATTGGCATCAATTTTTGAAAAATTGATAAAGGTATTATCTTTATGGGACGTTTATAAAGTTATGAAAGTGAGAATAAAATGTAGATTTTGAAACTTTAAGGCAAGCTATTTTTGTTAGGTGGAATTTGTTTTGTTCTGACTAAACAGAGATGTATTAAATATCTTATTGCTTTAAGCGTGGGTCTTGTAGTGGGTGATAAAGAAAACTTTTTGGTTTTAGGACCTGCAGATTTTCCAGGATTTAGTGTTCTGTGAATATTTTAAATTTTGTTTGACTTCACAAACATGCAGTTCAAACTTTAGATATGATATTCTGTTACATTTAACTGTAGACGCTAAAATGTTAATTTTAGTTTAATTAAGTGTATTTAGAAAATCCATTATAGATTATTCTCAAATAATGTACTGTATATACAAAATAGGATTTACTCATGAGATATTAAAATAGTTCCAGGAATTTCTGGGTGCAAATAGTTTATTCCATGTCATTTAATAATATGGTCATTACATAGACTTAGTACCAGATTTAGTCAAAATATAACCTGCATATACAGGTCATTGTGTAATGGAAGAAATATAGGTAGTTTGATAAAGAAATGGCTGGCTTTCTATATAGAAATATAAAATGTTCTTGCCTGTATTTATTCTTTTTGTGTTTGTGATACACTCAGTCTCTTTAAGGATTTGGTTTCATAGCATTGCTATCAAATTATTTGGGAATTAAGAATATACATTTTTCTGTCTCTTTCCCTGTCTCTTTCTGTCTCTCTGTCTGTTTCTGTCACTCTTTGTCTTTGTCTTCATCTCTGTCTCTCTCTGTCTCTGTCTCTCTGTCTCTGTCTCTCTTGCTGGGGATTCAACCCAGGGCCTCCAGTCTACTAGGCAAATGATCCACTGAGCTTCATCCTCAGCCCTTTTTAATATTGAGCTATGGTGTCACTAACTTGCCCTTGATGGCCTCAAAGCTTGTGATTCTGGACCATGTCAGCTTCCAAAGTAGCTGAGATATACATTTCTTAAGTGAGGAATTATTTGGGATTCTATATTTAACTTCAGTTTGTGCTTGAGCATAAATCTGTGCAGCATTTACACTGAAAGTGAAAGTCTTTTTAATTTGGCATACTTTTTGTAATTAAAGGGCCTATATTTGTGACTATCTAATCATTTGACCTTTATTCCTAAATTTGTAATTTAAAAATAGCCATTTAATTTGTTAATGAGCACTTTCCACCATTAGTGACAATAGTAAGGTTTGTATTCTTCTAATTGCTGTTTTCCTGTGAAAATGGTAACATCATAAATGTTTATTTCAAGCAAGGCATCAGATAGAAAGCAAACTGCTCTTAAAAATATAATTTAGTATTTATTAGGAGTTCTAATTTATAAGGTTTGATTTTAGATGCAGGCGTTTAAGTTAGACATGGAGAAATCTGGATTATTCATTTTCTCCTAATAAACAAGAAAATAAAGTCCAATAAAAATAACATAATAAGCTATTGTTTGAGCACAATGTCACATTCCGTGTAATGATCTGTATGTGTATATTAGTCTGTTTTCTGTTACTAGAATGAAATACATGAAACAGGGTAACTTAATAAAGAAGAGGTTTATTTGCTTTACAGCTTTGGTGGTTCAAGGACAGTGTGAGCATTAACTTGGCTGTGGTGAAGGCATCAGAGTCAGTGGCATCACAGTAGTTTAGAGCACGTAAAGAGGGAGAGATCACGTTGTCACACAAGAAGCTGGGTTGCAGCCAGGCTCATTCTTTTATAATAATCCTCTTACTTGAACTCATTGATGCCACCACTACTTTATTCTCTTCCTGGGGCAGTACTCTTGTATCCTAAAGGACTAAGTTTCAGCTCATCCCACTACCTCAACACTGCTACTCTGAGCACCAAGCTTCCAACACATGAGCACCTAGAGACAAATCACATCCAAACTGTAGTATCATGTATACTTTACATTAATCATTAAATCCTTACAGTAACCTAGTGAAATGTATTTTCTCCTCATTGTGCTGAGGAAGGAACTTTGACAGTTTAATTGAAATAAATTTTGCATACTAAACAATTCACACATTTAAAAGTCTGCAGGTCAGTGGTTTTTTTTAATACATACAGAATTGTATAGTAATTAGAATTTTAGAACATTTTTATCACATTGAAAAGAAAATCTGTAACCTTAATAGTCACTTGCATTTTCCCCAACTGCCTTAGACAACTATTATTTTAATTTTTGTCTCTATAGAATATCATATTCTGTTGATTTCATATAACTGGAGTCAAATAGTAACTGGTCTTTTGTGACTGACTTCTTTCATTGAGCATATTTTCAAGGCTCATTCAGGTGACAGCTTCTCAGTACTTCATTCCTTTTTATTGTTAAATGATATTCCATTGTATGAAGATGCCTTGTTTTATTTATCAGTGGTTGGGCATCTTGGATTATTTTTACTTTTTTACTATTATGAATGCAGTTAATACAAACTTTTGCATGCAAGTTTTTGTGTGGATATTTGTTTTCATTTCTCTTGGGTAGATAGATACCCAGTAGTAAAATTGCTGAATTGTATAACTCTGTATTTAATCTTTTATAAAACTATTAGACTGGTTTCCCAAAGGGTTGCAGCATTTGAATTCCCACCAGAACTGTATGAGGGTTCCATTTTATCTGCATCTTCAACATCTTCTGTTACTTTTTATGATAGTCACTATAGAGGGATATAGCTCAGTGGCATAAGCACCTCCCTGGCAAGTGCAAGGTCCTGAGTTCGATTCCCAGTACCTAAAAAAAAAAGTCACTGTAGATATGGATTGATACCATTTTGATTTTCAGTTCCCTGAAAGACATAGATTTTTAAAATTTTTGAATGCTATCTTTTATTGTAAAGAAAAATCAGAAATAGTTATTTTCTGTGATGTAGATCTTTGGTGGTTTTAAGTTATAGTGAACATCTGAGTGTAGGGTTATAACTCCGTGATAAAAGCTTATGTGTAAAGCATGATTGAGGCCTTGGGTTCACTAAAACACTACAGCACTAAAAAAAGAAATAAATACAAATAGAATAACCTGAGCTGCACTGAGAATATTTTTTGTTTGTGGTGTGCGGGATTGACCCCCTGGCCTTCATGAATACTAGGCAGGTGTTCTGCCATTGAGCTACATCCTGTGCCACTTTCGAGAATGTTTACAAAGTAAAAAACTTGCACAACTATCAAGTATATGGAAATTTGAATTTTGTTGTACTTTTTAATGTAATTTGACTTATGATTGAAATCCATAACAAAAGAATTTTCCATTTAAGATATATGCTAATTGTGATATGCTTTTGAGATATACATTATATATTAGAGATGTGTACAAGATTTATAAATTATGCATATTAGATGCTTATTCTTTTGTTGCTTGAATGAGTGCACTACTTTTGGTCATCCAGTTTGCATTTAATAGTATAGTTGAGAAATGTAAGGAGTTAAGTCTTTGAATTGTAGCTTCCCGTTTACTTCAATAAATTTACTTGGCATTTAGCCATTACACACGATTATGCTGTGCTGATGCCTTAATAGGAAATGTATTAAAACTAGCATATTTATTCACTTTAGCTTTAATGAGATCATAATGTGATGTGATTTGATACTAGTAATAAATTTACATGGGTGAAGACTGGCAGGAAGTAGTAAAAAGATACTTACCAGTTCAGAATCGGCAGTAGTAAATCAGAAAGTAACCAGAAAAATTCTTGTTTGGTAAGATCCATTTACTTCTTTTGTATAATAAGCCATGAAGTAAGCATACTTTTTTTGTTTAGACAGATGGATACCTTAGTCCATTGCTTTCTCTTACTGCCAGGTATCCTTTTCCTATTTTTCTTCTTGAAACACCCTCTGCGCTCTCTACTAACTCCATAAAGAACCATGTTTTTAGATGGGAAATAGAAATAAATCACCTTTGTTCTTGTCCCATTGATTGATTCCTTTGAGTTTTCTGCTAAAGATCTTGCTCTTCTGTGTATTTTATTCTAAGTAGATTAGGGTAGAAGCATTCAGGTAGATGGTCTGAATAATTGATTCAGTTCAAGAAACTCTAGACAATAAATTTTAAGGGATTATGTTTTTCTGGGAAGGAAATGGTTGTACTTGAAACTAGAGATAAGCTGTATTTTAGCTTCTTACTCGTACTCTTGCGATTTTTTTTTTTTAAAGCCCTCATTGAAGATGGGCTAGTTTAGGATTTTTAAAAAAAATTTCCTTATTTATTTTATTTATAAAAACAGCTAAGTTAGAAGTATTTTTAAAAAATTTACTCTGTCTTATGCATTGTGTTCGATAAAATGCTGCATATTTACAGAGTGTACCATTTCATATGAATCTCATTGTCAGAGTAACTTTTTTCTTAAGATAATGATCCAGTTGTTAAAATATATAGACTTTCTGAGAATCAGGATCTTTTTTCCTTGTTTAAAACCACCACTTGGGCTAGGAGTGTAACTCAGTGGTAAAGAACTTGTGTAACCTATGTGAGGCCCTTGGTTTCATCCCCAGTGCCACAAGTAAAACAAAATCACAATGCTTAGAATATCATTTAGGTATGAGAAATTAGAATAGCAATTATTCTTACCCATTTGATTTAGTAATATTCGACCACATAATTTCATAACAATCTGCAGCATTAGTGTTATACTTTATCATTAAACCAAATGATGCTTATAATTGTTATTTAGTAAGTATATATAAAATCAAAATATATTCATATATAAAACAGAATGAACAGCAACTTTTTAAAACATTGAATGATCTTAGAGATTTAATATCTTCCTGCTGTATAAATTTTCTGTGCATTTCTTAGATTTAAATAATATGTTCTCAGTAAATATGACCTGAAATGAATTCAATGAAGCCCAGTATTATTTCCCGTTTTCACTGGTTTTTGATTTTTTTTTATTGTATTTTGTTGTTATAGTTTATAATTTTATAAAATATTGTATTTTTAGTTCTTAGTATATATTTTACTATCCTAGCATTATAATAATATTTCAGTACCAACTCAAATTATAAACGTTAATGTCTAAAATTCTTGAAATTCTCCCAGAATTGCTGGGAGTGATCAAATTGCTTTAAGGTCCAGGTAAAGAATCTTATTTGAATACTTTGTACAAATGCTAATAAATGGCTTACTTTAGTAGGAACAAGAAATTAATAAAGGACATTAATAGCTGTTAATTTTTTTCTGGCTGGAAATCAGCAACAAAGCCTAGGAATGAACTATTATTATTAGCAAATTGTCAAGTCTTATGCACACAACAGAAGGCTGGAGAAGTTGTTTTTGCTAAGGGAGCAATAGGAGAATACAGAAAATAGTGTTCAAGCCATGTTAGAAGGATTTGATCAGAGCAAAGAAGCAGCTGACTTTTCATACTGGTGAGATACTGGAAAGAGGAAAGAGGGAAGAGGAGGCAATTTATAGGGCATTATATTGCCCTAAAGACAGAATGACGATACCACTCAAAGAAGTGTAATCTCTGTTGTCCCCTTAGTTGCAGAAGCACTTGTTTAGAAGACCACCTGAAGTCTTTACAATGAAAGGGAGAATTTCACCTTTAGGACAAATTAAATAATGTAATGATACAACTTCTAACCTAAGCCTGTTCAAACTTGTAGTTCAGGTATTTCCAGCTTTGTTAATTACATAATTTACAAATGTAGTTTAGTAAGGTTTGATGTGATTTCTTTTTAAGAGAGCCAAACTGAATGCCTAAAAATGTCCCTATATGAGCACAAGTTATTCTTGAAATATAAACATCTTTAATGTGAGGCCAGTACATCATAACAATGTTCAGTGTTTGCGTAATGGACATGTATGATGGCAGTCCCTTAAGATTTTGACTAGTAACATTTTAACTGTTTTTGTGCAAGTATGTTCTGTGATGTTTGTACAGTAATGAAATTACCTCACAAAATTGCATTTCTTAGAATGTATTTCAGTCAGTTAATGATTTGAGACAGTAGTATGAAGAGTTCTCAACGTATCAAACAAGCCTAAATTAGTCATGTACCCATCTGAGTGCTTACCAGGTACATTTTAACAGGACCATTTATATATATATATATATGTATATATATATATATATATATATATATATATATACATACACACATACACACATACATATATATATATATACACACACACACATATATATATATTTTCTTTTTGCTGATTTAATTTAGTAAAGTTTCTTTCAGAATTTATATTTATATAGTCATCATGAACCTGGACCTAAATATTTTTTTTTTCTTTTTGAGTTGTTGGTATCAGGGTAATGCTGGCTTTAAATCATAGAATGAGTTGGGCCATGTTCCTTTTTTTATAATCTATGAAAGTTTATAGAATTAGTAATATTTCCTTCTTAAAAGTTTAGTAGAATTTGTTGTGCAGCTGAACACTAGGGTTTTCTTTGTAGCCTCAAATTCTAAATTATTAACTCAGTTTAATAGATACAGAAGTACTCAAGTTTTCTAATTTTTCTCAGTGGAAATGTGGTAGCTTGAATCTGTTGAAGCATTTGTCTATTTTATGTATTTTGTTGAATTTATTAGCTTAAATTCATAAAATTTTTGAATATTCCTTTAATGTCTATAATATATAGTATGTCGTCCCCAGTTTGTTGCTGATATTCATAATGTGGGTCTTCTTCCTCATCAGCCTTTTCAATGTCCTCGTCTTCTAGTTTCATCATCTCGTTTTTTCTTTTGCTAAGGAATAATTTTTTATCCTGGTTGTGGGTCATATATTTGTATTTCTTTGTACACCTGGTGATTTCTTATTAGATGTCAACTACAATTTTCACGGTGTTGAGTTTTAGATTTTATTGTATTCTTTTAAATAGTGCTGGACTTGGTGATGGCTTACACTTAAGTGACTATGGAGTCAGTTTGATTCTTCTCTCACTTGATTTTAAGCTTCATTGTGGTTACGCCGGTAGTATTGTCTAGGTCTAATTTACCTTCACTACTAAGACAATATTCTGAGAACTCTGCTTAATAAATTGTATTTTATGAGGACTGTTCTACCTGGCAGGAATTCAAACTATTTTTCAGGTGTGTGTGACTCCTGGGAATTGTTTGGCTTGCTTTTCACTGGCTCTTTGTCTGACTTTCATAATTATTTTTCACATTTATGCAGGTCAAAAGTTGAGCAAATTTCCTGCAGATTGCACAGATATCTCATTTTTTTGCTTTGTTGTCTCTCAAATTCTGTCCAAACAAGGCAGGCGGGGTGGTGCACGCCTTTAATTCCAGCACTCGGGAGGCTGAGGTAGGCGGAGCGTTGTGAGTTTGAGGCCGGCTTGGGCTACAACGCGAGCGCAAGTGCGACCCTGCCTCAAAAAAACCAGGGCTGGGAGTTTGGCTCAGTGACTTAAGCGCCTGTCTGACAGGTGCGAGGTTGTGAGTTCAATTCCCGGTGTCACAAAAAAACAAAACAAAACAAAACAAAAAATTCTGTCCAAACAGCTTGAGCAACTTTGGTCATCCTATACTCAGGTCTTCTGCCACACCTCAGTATAGTTATTGGCCTTTGTTCAAATATGCCTTCCCTGCTTTTTTATGATATGAAACCTGTCTCTAGCCAGTAACCTGGGACAACCATAAGGCTTATATAATTTTCCCACAGTATCGGGGACACAGTTTTATCTAGCTCGTCTACTTGCTATAAACCATTTCCTAATATATTTTTATCTTCTGGTTTCATCATGGCCAGAAGCAGAAGTCGGTCTAGTGATTCCGGACTGAATGGTGTAAATGTATGATATTGTGGTGACTATGGGTTGCCTTTTCCTCTGAAAAGCATTAAAAGGTTTTATTTTGCTCAGCAGTTGAATTACTATTGAGGCATCTTAACCATGTAGAGATTGGGATTTAGCTCTACTTACGGTGGTTCACTTTGGGTATGTCCTTAAATCTAGGACAAATTCCTTAATGTTGAAATGTGACCTTTACTTCTGTAGGTGTTTCACTTTCTGACACTTTAGACTTGGGAGGTCTGAAGTTCCAAACTCTCACACAGCACAGTTGGCAGCTGTCAGAATCTCTGCTGCTCTTTTAGCCTTGGAGCTGTTGTTTCCTCCGTAGACTCCTCCAGTCTTTCTCTCACGCATGTATTTATGGAATCAGAAAAGAATTTGAGGTGTATGAATATTACAGAGTTTTCAGGCCTCGCTTTTTGTAGTTTTCTCTTTTCCATGATTTTTTCTTTTCTTTTCTTTTTTATTATTTTAAACAGAAGAAAATAAGAAATTAAAGTAAAACAATTTCACAACAGGCGAATAGGAGAGTAACAATAATCAACACATTGCATATTGTTATATTCACAGCAGTTGTTTAGGGTATAAGATACAGACATGAAACATTGTCCAGAAAATTATTAGCACAAAACTTTCCCCTCAGTGAATCAAGAGAAACCAGCTATATGACTTTTTTTGTTATGACTGCTCTATTATTTTCAAAAAAACATTTCGCATTAAAAATGAAATCTTAAAATGACCCTGTGAAAACTACTTTTCACTCAAAATTCTTTTTCTTTAACTATCTTAACTATTTTTTTACATACATAGATAGATTTTCTTTCAGTTTGTCACACAAGTGCTACAGTGTGATGGTTACATATGTGTTAGTTCACTGAGAAGTATATTTTCAAGGCACATCCATTTAAGAGTGAGAATGTCTAGTTTATTGTTCTTTGTAGCTCAGTAGTATTCCATTATATAGAAATACTACATCTTTTTTGTTCACTCCTCAGTCGAGGGGCATTTAGGTTGTTTCCAAGATCTAGCTATTATGAACTGGGTAGCTATAAACATAGGTGCACATATTATCCCTGTGGTAGGATGTTTTTAATTTATTTTGGGAAGATAGAAGGGGAATAGCTGGGTCAAATAGGACCTCCAATCCTAACTTTGAGGAATCTCCACACTTGACTTCCACAGTGGTTGCACCAGCCTACATTCCCACCAACAGTAGAGAAGGGTTCCTTTTTGTTCACAGGCCCTCCAGCATTTGTTATTGGTTGACTTCTTAATACTAGCCATTCTTTCTGGGGTGAGGTGGAACCTCTGTTCTTTTTATTTGCATCTCTCAAACGACCAGCAACATTTTTTCACGTATTTATTTGCCGTTTGTACTTCTTCATCTGAAAAGTGTGTGTTCATCTCAGTTGCCCATTTTTGGATTAGGTCTTTAAATCTGGGAGGACTGATTTTTTTTAAGTTCTTTATGTGTTCTCAATAGTAATCCTTTATCTGAGGGACAGCTGGCAAACATTTTCTCCCACATTGTGGGTTGTCTCTTCACACTCTTGGTGGTTTCTTTTGCTGTGCAAAAGCTTTTCAGTAGAATGAGATCCCATTTGTTGATTCTTTGTGATAGTTCCTGTGCAGTCTGGCTTTTATTTGTAAAGTCTTTGCCTACACCAATCATGATTTTCTACCTTGAAGTCCAGATACATATAACTCTGAACTGTGTTCTCAGCCTCTTAGACCAATGGAACTCTTTTAAGATTTACTTTTTGGAGTGATCAAAAAATGAAAAAAGGTCATCATGTGATTCCTGCATTAGTTATCTATTGTATGACAAATTACTCTGAAGTGTAGCTGTTACAGTAAGTCACTTTTTTCGATTCAGGAATCAGGCACAGCTCTAACTGAACCTTCCGATTCAGGACTTCTCACAGGGTCTGTTAGTCAAGGTGTTAGCCAAAGTTGGGATGGAATCTGAAGGCTAAGTATAATAAGATCCTTGTCTTAGGGCTCACATGGTTGTTGGCAGAATTCAGTTCCTTTCCATGGCTTCTTGCTTCATTGGAGGGTGTAAGTGAGGAATCGATAAGAGTACTAGTAAGATTGCAGTCCCAAGTTTCACTAAGGGCATACAGTTATTTATGAGGTAGCGTCATCGTGAGCCGTCTTGAAGGTTTGCCTACCACATTTTCCTTCTTTCAGGCGTTAGTTACTTCCAGTTTTTGCTTTTATCTCTCTGCCACTTTAGCACGGTGACTTTTATATATTCAGAGTTTTTAATTATGCATAGATCTCCACCATTATCATGAGCCAGAAGCTCAGTATTTTCAGAATCTAACCCTAACTCCCCCTTAGGTTAAAAACCGTTTTACCATGATAACATTTTCAGCAGAATTGTATGGTTTTTTCCTCCCTTCCTCCTTCCCTCACTCTTTTTTCCTTCCTTCCTTTGTTCCCTCCCTTCCTTCCTTCTTCCTTCCTCCCTTCTTCCTCCCTCCCTTCTTCCTCCCTCCCTTCTTTCCATCCCCTCCCTCCCTCCCTTCCTGCCTTTCCTCCCTTCCTTCCTTCTTACCTCCCTTCCTTCCCTCTCTCACTCTTTCCTTTCCTCCCTAATTAGGTTCTAGATATTTTACCTGGATGTCTTATTGCTATCTTACATTCATCTTGATATCTCAAATTCGTTTTGCCAAATTATAACTCTGAGTAAAACTTTTCTTTTTGGATTCTGTTTTTCTCCCTAGTTTCATCATTATCTTTCCCATCAATTTAGGCTCATGTCTTGAAAGCAAGAGGATTTTTCTTTTGTTGTACCCTGGTCAAAGTATGGCATATTCACTGTACAGGTGTTAGATCATCAATTATTTGTTAACATTTTGTCACAAATTAAACAAATTGTAAGTAAGAATTTAGAATCTTACATAACAGTTCAACATTGCTGGGACATCCATTTATGTGATTCTGTGTTTCAAAAAATGTTGGTCAACAGGTAATTGCGGGTAGGAGAACCTGTACTTTATATTATAGTTTGAGGACCACAGTTCCCAATCCTATTGGTTATTCTCCCCTCAGTAGCTCTCATAGTAGCCTGTTTTTCAGTCCACTTTCACTGCCATTGATTTAGTATAGGTCTTTACATTATTTTATGTAATCGCATGACCATGGGCCTTGCCATAGGGCTTCACGTTGTTTTATACGGGTTAACTGCAATAGCGTACTCCCTAGGACTTTGTGTTTCCTAACTCTGCCTTCTGCAGTTCATTTACTCAAATCCTGAAGAAAATAGACTTTTTAAAACAGCATTCTAATTATCACAATGTGCTCAAGAAGTTTTCTTGCACGTTATTACCCGTTCAGAATAGGGGTTCCTTAGCTGGATAGTAAGGTGCCAGATTTTTCCCCCCTGCTATGTCCATCTTGCTTTCTTATATCTCGTGTTTCATTTCAAAGGTATACATGCTTGGTTTTTCCCCAGCTTCTTTCAGCACCCATATTTCTAGCACTCTCCCTGTTTTTATTTTTGGTTGTTTACAGCTATCATCTAGTTCTGACTCTTCTTCTCTTGTTCTCTGACCTGCACCCTGTGCACCTGGCAGTATGAGTTCCCTGAGCGTGGACACTTGCTCTGCTCACTGTGGGGTTTTCTGGTAGACACACAGTGCGTGTTTTGCAGTGACAGAAGGGGAAGCACGTGACTGTGAGTGGCCTGTGAAGTATAGAAGATGTGTCCTAGTGATGTCCTAGACATCCTCTGCAGCCTCCCACAGATCTTTCACTTAAAGTCTCTTACTAATTTTAAATTCCATGAGAACAGACATTTGATACATTGTACTTGTTTCTTCAGTGTCCAGTATTGTACTTGGAGAAGAGAATGACTGTAGTAAGAACTTTTTATTAATGCTCATATAGGAATAATTTGTCTTGTTATGTTTTAGAAATGTAATGTATATGAATGCTTGTATTAATGTTCATGATAGTTAATTTTGTCATTTAACAGATATTCATTAAACTTTATCTGAACAAGGCAATGTGTAAAATATTTTTAACATAATAAGTCAAAGTCATTCTAAAATAAGATTTGAAAAAATGGGAGATGTAGGCTAGTCCCAAATAACTCTTAGGAATTCAGTGTTTATGTATTTTAATTATTGATGTTCCTGAAGAGGGAGATTTGTCTATTTTAAAATTCCTCTTCTGTTGTTTGATGAACATTAGTTTTAAATCCTAGCAGTGCAGTTGCTGAGCCTGTATTTTTTTTTTTGTGGTCCCTTCTCCTCTTATATTTTTCTTATTCCTGAAATGTTTGTGTAGTACCTGCTTGAATCTTTTGAAGTGTAGCTCTCTTCAGTGTGCTCAGCCAGAATCTTGTTTCTGTATTTGCTCATAATTTTATATATGTGTATATATACTCTTATGTGTAAACTTTGTTCCAATATTGGTTTTTTACTATGTTTTTATTTAGTTCATAATTTTGCGTGACAGATTTTAAGCTTTATTTATTTATTTTTTTATTTTTTTTGAGATCAGGTAGAGCCCTCCCTCCAAGGAACTGCTCAGCTACCTTAGCGTCTTTATACACTGTCGGTTTCAACCCCTCTGCCTAGCAGCTTGTTGGCCTGGCTGTCCTGGGCACCTTACCTTTCTGAAGCTGGAACAGCTTGTTTCCTGGTTTGCTTTGGGCCCTCCCTGTTCTCAGGGCTGGCTTTGCTTTAGCCCCACACATGTGATCCATCTTCAGCTTCAGCCACTCTCTACATATTTCCCTTTTCTGTTTTGTAGTTGCAGGTGATGGTTGATCAGTTGAAGTTGAAAGAGCTGTGTTTGGAGAACTCTGTAGAAGACATTTTCATATTTTGAACCCTTTTCATTTTGAGTGAACTTACTCATTTAGGCTAAAGATTTTTCAGTCCAAGGAGTTTAAGTCCCTACTTTCCAATTTAACCCTGTAGAGTCCATTAATCCATAGCAGTAGTAAGTTACTAGTGTAGTGACAGTGGTCAGAAGGTGTTAGTGATTTGAGTTTCTCTTGTAACTAACATACTGCTATAGCATTGTTTTACACATCTTTGTGGCTATAGTTCTTCTGTTGGATGGCCAAGACCAAGTTAAAGTGAGACCTGTATTAATTACAATCAATCTCTTGCCATCTATCAAGGTCAGTTTCCTCAGTTTCCTCAGTATCAGCCATCTGGATGAGTCATAGCCATTGCTTGACCAAGTTGCTTTCTATGAAAGCATGGGAGATTTTTTCCTCTCTTGGTGTCTCTTAAGGCACACTATATATCATTGATCATTTTCCTCTGTGGTCCCACATCATCTTGGTCAGAAGACCAGGGACTTACCAAGCTATGGGATGTTATAGCAGATGTTCTTTTATGTCCTGAATCCTCATTGACCTTGGAGGACTGGGGCCAAAATATTGGCTGTTTTCCTAGCCCACCTGTCTTTCTAATTTTTGGTCTCCAAACCTCAGTTGTTAAAAATTCAGAAGAGAAGGTTAATATATTACATTGTAATGAAGGCAGCAAGATTGATATTACTGTCTTATCTAAATATCAAACACCTTAATACATAAAGTAGAACCATTGTTTTCTAACAACCATGGATGTTCTAATATTTGAATCCCTATAAAATGTTAACAGTTACATATTTTACTCAGAAAATTAGAAATGAAAAGCCATATATAATATTACAGTATGACAATCATGATGACATTTTGTAATACACCTGAATTTCCATTTTGACATAAGAGACCCCTTGTAGCCAATCATCCCTATCTAATACATAAAAAGCTTTTACCTAACTTGTTGACCTTTAGTGGGATATACATCACATGAGTTTTTGTTAAAGGCAGAGGTCTGAATCCGAGAGAAAAGTCTGTCACCATAAACAATCCCTGCATTACATTTTTGAAGACCTGTACATCTGGAGGAATGACGGTAGTTGATACACCATGAGGTTACTAACTGTTGATTGTCACAGCCATATGAAAACCTTTGTAGCTGAGCATCTTGAAATAAAAAACCTTATAGTCTGGAAAACGTAATCCTTTTGATGATGACCAATGTAAACGTATCACAGTAATATAGTTTTAGTAACAATTATTGGGGTATCACCCATAAGATTATAGAGACTACTGGGGCCTGCCATTAATGAACAAGAACTGGTTAAAGTTATTCCAGGCAGCTGCTGTTTCATTCATCACTTGAGAGTTCTGTCCAGTAATCTTGCCCCACCATTAGGGGTTTTTGTTTAATATCTTAACAATTTTTTGATGACTTACGAAAACACAGTTTGGTATCAGTTTTATCAGCTGGAAACCCAGGTGGAAGCATGCTTTTTAAATCTATAAAGCAAATTATGGACAAACGATCCAAAAATGCAAAAGAAAAAAAAGGAAAAGAGAAAAATTGTTGAGCTCAAATAAAAAAAACTTGTTAATTTATTGGACAAATGGACAAAGAAACAAGTACACAGCTTAACAGATTGGACAGACAGACAGATACACAAGCAAACTGACAAACATCTTACAAAATCAGAGTGCACTGAAATATATTTTTGACCAAATTGAATTACAACAATTCTCTTACAATTTTAGAAGTTTGTAATTATAAATAGACTAGTCAGAATTATTTGTAGGTTGATTAACAGAGAACTCTTATGAGAAGAATTTGGAAAGAATAAAATCTTTTATCTGTAATATATAATTTTTATATTTTATTTTGTCTTAATAATATAGGTAACTTATGTGTCTTTCATGTAACTTTCAGCTCTGTTATCTCCAAGCATTCTACCACCTACTCAGACCTTTGATTCCCCTTTTTGGTTGCTGTCTCCTGGGTGTCCCTGGGTCAGCTCCTTTAATTGGCCCCATTTCGGGTTTAGCCCCATCCTTGTCTATCTGTTGTAGCGCAGTCTCTGAGGCATCACCATCATAGGACTGAGTATCAGAGCTTCTTGAAAGGTGGAATCAACTCCTTCTCCAGGTCTGGGTCCATGACACAGCCAGAATGGTATGCTGTGGTACCCAGAAAGGCCAGTCAGTGTTCTCCTGGTCCATAATTAGGTGCCATATGCCATGTACCAGTGCAGCTCTAGATGTTCCCAGGGGAAAGGATGGTAGAGAATGGGAAAATAAAGAAAAGACAGAAAAATGAGGTCCGGTGGAGCCCTCTCTCTGGATGGGAGGGAAGGCAGATTTTAAATTTTTTGAGGGCAAACACTGATATTAATGTTCTTCCATAAAACTCCTGTAGGCTCTACTTTCAAAATGTAACCATCACTACCTCAAGTCTATTAGAATGACTAACATCCAGAACACTGATATACTAAATGCTGGTGAGAATTCTCATCTGTTGCTTATAGAAATACATAAAATTGTACAGTCACTTTAGAAGACAATTGACATTTTCTTACTAACTTAACTATGATCCATTGTTAATGCTCCTAGATGTTTACTCAAATAGGTTAAAAACTTACGTCTGCACAAAACCCTACACGTTTTTAGCAGCTTTGTTTATAATTGCCAAAAAGTTGGAAACAACTAAGATATCCTTAATAAGTAAATAAACTGGTCCAACCATGCTGTAGCATACTAAGTGGTAAAAGAAGTCAACCTACAGAAAGAAAATAAACCATGGGTGTGAAAAGCCAGTCTGCTATATATACTATATAGTTTCAGTTGCATGATTTCCTGGAAAAAAGGAAAATGAAAGACCAATAGTTATAGGAGTTCTTGAGGAGTAAGGGAAGAATGAATCAATAGGTAAACCACAGGGGATTTTTAGAGTAGTGAAACTGTTCTGTGTGGTGATCCTGTAATGATGTATATAGAAGAAGCACAGAATTGAATAACAGAATGCTAATGTGATTATCTTTAGTTAATAATGATGATTAATGTTGGCTCACCTGTAACAAATGTACCATGCTGCCGGGGGTTTAGCTCAGTAGCAGAAGCACCTGCCTGGCAAGCGCAAGGTCATGAGTTCAATCCTTGGTACCAAAAAACAAAACCAAATGTACCATGCTAAAGCAAGTTGTTAATAACAGAGGAAACTCTCTACTTTTGGTGTAATTTTTCTGAAAGCCTAGAATTGTACTGGAAAATGAAGCCTATTGATCATAAAATAAAAATAAAACACATCTCTCAGTAGCCTTACCATTATCTTCCCTAATCAAGCTAATATCCTTGTATTGGTCTAATAAACAAATGAATCTGACTCTTGGCCACTTCATCTTCTACCACTTTCCTAATTTAGAATATTTTCATTTGCTATTCCCTCAGTCTGGTATATCCTTTTCCTGAGTTCTTCCCATTGCCTCTTCCCTCCTGTTATTAAGATCTCTTCTCAAATCATATTTTTCTGGGTTACTTTCTGTCCTTAACTATGACTGTCAACACCTCCATTGTCTCTTTCACCCCATTACATTCAGTTTCTTATCCAGCTTTATTTTCTTTTATAGCTCTTAATATTTCTTGGAATTGATTATGTTGCATTTATTTTTTGCTGTTAAATATAACTTTTATTTTTCCTTATTAAACATAGGTTCCAGGAGGGCCAGTATTTGCCCCCACCCCGACACCTAGAACAGAATTTAGACTACAATAGGTACATGTATAGAAAAAATAAATGAATGAAATTTTTTTCTCTCTTTAGGCAAATCTATGTGGTAAACCAAATTTAAAATCAAAATATTGAATAGTAAGCATGAAATATGAGCCATAAATAATATGTATATTAATGACTGATCATCAGTCAGACAGCATGACACATTTATTTTCATTAAACAGATACATCTGATTCACAGATAGGAAACTTTTACGCATGATGTAAGAGAGACTACGCATACTTATCTTCTGAATCTCTTCTTTTTTCTATTTGAATTTAAAAATGTATAAGGCCAGGGATGTAGGTCAGCAGTCGCAGTGCCAGCCTGCCAAGTGTGAGGCCCTGAGTTCGATTCCCAGTAACAAATAAATAAATAAATAAATAAATAAAATAAAAATATATAAAAAAACTCACAAACGTATGAAGAAGAAAATAAAACTCTTATGCCTAACTAGGGATAGTTTATGGCTTTTATCCATTTCAACTATCTGGGATAGACTTAACATTGTATTTTTTATGATATCCAGGTTGACTGTCACAAAAAAAATTTTTGTTAAAAAATTGTACAACTGGGCTCAGTATAGAAATAGTACATTGTATTAAATGTTTCATTAGCTACTTACATATTTAATATACTGTTTCTTATAAATTGTAACAGGCTCTTACATTGGCACAGTGTAGAATTGTCTACTATAGAATTTTTCACATAAAAGTTTCCAAGTATTTCTGATTATTTGAATACAAGCAGAAGAACTTGGGTAGTAATATTGTTACTGTTAAGAAGAGAGATTTTTAAAATCCTTTTTCCTACCCACTGAAAGTGTTGATTAGTTGCATTAAACAGGAACTCGTGGGTTAGTTTTGAAAATATTTTAAGTTTTTAGGGATGCTTTTCATAAATGATATACTTCTTTGTAGTTATTAGATCTTTTTATTGGAGAAAAAAATCCAGGTTTTTAAGAGGTAATGATTTTTGTCTTTTAAAATTTATACATGGTGCTGAGAGAACCTAGATATTGTTTTCAAATTTAATGTACAGTACAGTTTAGTTGTAAATTGATTGCATCTCTGGATTCACAGACCAGATTTTAAAATCCTGTCATTTTGTGTTTTGATACTATAAAATTTAGTCACATTTCCTGAATTTTCTGCATATTCAAAAACTTCAGGGATTACTGGATTGTGAAAAAGCAGTGTTGTTAGGTGACCTTCTTGTTAATGTATCAGTATTAATGATTTCCTGACCTAACAGAGTTGTATTGCTGAAGGATAATGTTCTAGGGAGAATATAAGCTCAAAATACTCAGTTATCTCTGGTAATTTTTATACATTACATGATACTTAATTTACTAATTGACGTAATTTGAGTCTCTGTGCTTATGTGTTACTTTTTAAAGACCCTCACTTTTTACTTTTAGTATTGGATAGTGATAAGACAGTTTTCTGTCCTAAAATATTGATAATTAATCTGTTCTGTTTGCAGAAGTGTCAGACTTGTGTCATGAATTTAAAAAAAACCCCAAGGTGTTTGTTAATACAGGGTTTTATTCTGCTTTAATCTGTGAATTAGTTTTTAGCATTTAAGAATTAGATCTTATATGGAAATCTAGATTTCTAGCCTCTGTTGAAAAAATAGGAGAATTGGACAATAATGAACTTCCATTGTAACACAGTAGTGCTTTTCAACCATGGACAGTTTTGGCAGTGTTGAAACAGGACAAACTGGCCATGTCTAGAGGCAGTTTTGATTTTTAGAACTTGTTGGAGAGATGGTTATTGAGATGTAATGGGTGAAGACCAGAGATGCTGCTTATGTACAGGACAACTCCTCCAGTAAAGAGTTATTGTCTAAAATGTCACATTTTGAGATGCTCTATAAAATAGTATGGTAATTGTTGACTTGAACTGAATTACAGTTGCTCCTCATGCTCTAAAATTAGCCATATTTTCTGTTCAATTTGCTTTATTTAATTGCCCAGCCCCTACATACTTTGGATTTATGCACTTTGCTAATCTATGGAAGTTTCTTTAGGGAGACCTGAGATAACTTCAAATATTAGAAAAAAATGATGACAAATACTAAAGATATTGTTAAAATCCAAAGTTAATTTTCTTTAGCTATCTTAATTGTTTTAATTAGTATGGTACTTTGCACTGGCATGCTCATAGACATAAAGGAGGCATGTCTTAGTTACTTTATTGCTGGTGGGGCAAAGTACCTGGCACCCATTAGTTAAAGGAAGAGAGGTTTATTTTCGCTACAATTTGTGGAGCTTTCATCTCATAGTTGGCTAGTTCCGAGGCAAGGGGCAGGGTATGTCAGAGGAAAAACAGCTTGTGGCAAAGCGGGCACAAACGACAGAGGATTTGGGGGATAAGGAGGGATATATACCTCTCCAAGCCATGCCTGCATTACTCACCTCTTCCCACCAGCCTTTATCTCCCTGTGTTCCACTCAGCTATAAACCTATCAATGGACTAATCCAGTGAGTATCTCACACCCATGATCGTAGTACCTATCAAAAGCCCCACCTATGAGTGCGTGAGGCTTTGGGGGGTCATTTACATACAAACCATAAACAATTATGTATGTTTTAAGGATTATGTCTTGGAAAACTGTTCCATTTCTGTATTATTAGGGTAATGCTTTCTATATCATTGATAATTTTCCTTGGTTTTAAGTCTGCTTCTTCTGAAATTATTTTCAGTGTAGCTTTATTTTGATTAGTATTAGCTTTGCATTTGTCTCCATCAATTTCTTTTAGTCTGTCTTTGTTTATATGTAAAATACGAGTGGGCTTTTTTGGTCCACTCTGACAGTCTGTCTTTTAATTGGTACATTTAGAACATTCATATTTAAATGCAAATTCATTTTTTAAATTGATTTGATTGTATTTACAACTATTTTCTACCAATTGAACTTGTTCTTGTGTTTCTTTTTATGTCTTATACTTTTTTCCTCCATGGTTTTAATTGAAC
This sequence comes from Dasyprocta punctata, assembly GCA_004363535.1. Taxonomy (NCBI): domain Eukaryota; kingdom Metazoa; phylum Chordata; class Mammalia; order Rodentia; family Dasyproctidae; genus Dasyprocta; species Dasyprocta punctata. The sequence goes on from RJWM01004693.1 coordinate 27,223, forward strand.
ATTTTATTATTTTCATTCTCCTTTCAGTATCAATAATGTGTGTGCTAATTTTGATGTGTGTGTTTGCCCTGGAGTTTGTAGTATAGTATGTATTGATTAATGTAAATTCATTTTCAGCTGACACTGTACATATCACTCCATAAGTAGTGTGGGTACCTCACAACAGATTATTCCCATTTATTGTGTCTTGTTTCTTACCACATGGCTATCATTTCACTTCACCATAAGTACTGTTTTATTGCTATTAATACTTTGAACACACTGTCAATCTATTAGATTAAAAGAAAAAAGATTCAATCTTTATTCTTTCTCTACCCTTTATATAGATTCACACTTCTATATAAATACTGTTTTCTTTCTTTTAGAAGAACTTCTTTTGGCATTATTTGCAAGATATAGCTACTGGTGGTGACAAGTTCTCTAAATTTCTGTTGGTCAGAGAAAGTATTTCTCCATTACTTTTGAAGGATAATTGCATTGGAAATAGATTTTTAGGTTGATTTTTTTTTTTTTCCTTCTCAGCATATTAAATATTTACTCCACTGTGTTCTTCTGTGCATGATTTCTGGAACGAAATCTGATGTAATCCTTAAGGTGTTTTGTTCCTGTAACTTCTTTAAAAAATTTGTCAAAAAAAAATAAATAAAAAATTTCTCTTTGATTTTCTGAAGCTTTATTTGCATGGAGGAGATAATTTTTCTTTTGTCTTCACTCTTAGACCTGGGGTTAAAGCCAGGACAGAGGAGCCCCATCCTTAGGAGTATTCCCACATTCCATTTTTATCTCTTACATATTCCAAGCTGTTTCCAGCAACTAGTTCATTACCCTATAAGTGCAGTAGTCTTACCAGGCTCCAGCTATTCTTGGTAAACTCTGAATTTCTGTTTTTGCATTTCTCTACAGTTTTGAGGACAGGGGTTTGCCCTTTGTACTCGTCTCAAGGATGTAAGTAAGAGTTACTGATTTTCAGTGTGTTGATTATTTTTCTTGTTTTGAGGCAAAGAGCAAGTGACTTCCAAATTTTTTACATCAGACTACAAAACAGAAGTTTTTTACTTTCTTCGACTGTTAATATGGTAAATTACATAGATCGGTCTTCAGATGTTGAACTAGCATTGTGTATCTGCAGTTAGTCCCACTTAGTCATGGTATATAATTCTCAAGTTACTTGATTCAGTTTTGTAATATTTTACTGAGAATTTTGGGGTCTAAGTTCAAATATGTGTAGTTTTGGGTTTGTTTTTTTTCCCCCTACCAGGAAAGACATTGGTCTGTAGTTTTCTTTTTCTATTTTCTTTATTTTTGATATCAAGGTAATGCTAGACTCAAGAGTTTGGAAATGTTCTCTTTTTTTGGGGAAGAAATTATATGAAATTTATGATTTGTAATTATAGAATTGCTTGTAATATTTCCATTTTATCTTTTAAAAGACTGTATGCTTTGTAGTTCAATTTCATTGCTAATATTTGGTGTAATATGTGCTAATATGTAGTGTGTGTCTTCTGTTTCTCTTTTTAATCTTTCAGAGTCTTTATAGAGAGTTAATCCTAACCTTTTGTATTCTTAATGTTTTTCCAAAGAATCAACTGTTACTAACATTGAACCATCTCATTTCCAATGTTTTTGATTTATACTCATTTTTATTACCTTCCTCTTTTCTACTATAAAGATTTAGTATTACAAATCACCCTGCCAGTATTGATTGAGATGTACCCTACATTTCATTTCTCGTCATTAGGGAAATGTAAAAACAGTGACATACCTTGGCGGGTTTTTTTGTTACAAAATACCCATAATATAAAATTTACTTTTTTAGCTCTTTTGAATTATAGAATTCAGTGACATTAAGTGTATTCACATTGTTGAACAAGAATCACCACTCTCCATCTCTTTTTTCATTATGTGAGACTGGAATTCTGTACGTGTTAAACAGTTATACCCCTTCTCCTGCCTCTTTTCGGTACTGTTTTGCTTTGTGTCTGAAATTGTTTATTCAAGGTACTTTACGTAAGTGGAATCATGAAATTGTCCTTTTCTGTGTGTGGGTTCACTTGGTGTAGTATCTTCAAGGTTCATCCATATTTAGCATATATCAGAATTTCATTTCTTTTTAAGGCTGTATAATGTTCCATCATCAGTGCATGCTGCATTTTGTTTATACATTCATAGGTGGACATTTGGGTTGTTTCCCTTTTTTTGACTTCTGAATAATTGTGTGGACATTGCTTTCAATTCTTTTGGCTTATACACAAAAGTAGAATCACTAGATTATATGGTAATTATATGTTTAATTTTCTGAGGAGTGAATCCACTGTTTTCCACACCACCTGCACTATTCCACTCCACTACCCTACCCATACTCCTCCCTTCCACTTCACCCTACTTCATACTGGGAATTGAACACAGGGCTCATACACTGGAGCTACATCTTCATCCCTTTGTATATTTGGTTTGAGATAACATCTTCCTCAGTTGCTCAAGCTGGCCTTGAACCTATGGCTCTCCCACAGCCTCCCGAGTAGCTGAGTCTACAGACATGTGCCATGGTGCTCGGAACAGTTGTACCACTTAATATTGCCATGTGTCATGCCCAAAGGTCCAGTTTTTCCACATCCTCACCAATCCCTTTTCTGTTATTTCATAATAGTTTTCCTAATGATTCTACACTTGTATCTCATTGTTTTGATTTGCATTTCCTTAATGATTAGAGATGGTGATAGCCTTTTGATGTGCTTATTGTCTATTTCTAAATCTTTAGAGAAATTTCTGTTGAAATTCTGAGCCCATTTTTTATTAGCTTCTTTGTGTGTATGAGTCTTTTGTTGTAGTTCTATGTATATGCTGAATGTTAATCTGTTGTCTGATAGAGAATTTGCAGATACTTCCTGCACAAAAACTCTTAAATTTTTATGAGTTTCAATTTACTTGTTTTGTATATTGCTGCCTGTGTTTTCAAAATGTATCTTAATACTGCATGCACACTCAGTTTTCAGAATTCTGTTCTGTCTGTCTTTCTCAGTATCTCCAACCAATGCCTTTTTAAAAAAGAAAAATCATGAGTGGATTAATACATTGCTATAAATGAAAAAGTGTAAGATTGAATAGCACTAAGAAAAATTAAATTGCCAAATACAGAATGGGCAGGAAAAATATATATTATTTTCTTTTAAAAGTTCAATTAAATTCAGAAGCAGGTGTTATTTGTATATCTATTGTGATAACATGAAAATATATGCCTGTTTGAGAGCATGTATATTCATATATATTTTAAGGTGGAAAATGTCCTTCAAATTGAACTCAAGATGTATCTAATATCATTGTGTTAAATTTGGGTAAGGAAATTATGTCTTTTTAAACTTTGGAATATATCAATCTATTTGTGGTTGAACTGGCTACTTAAGAATATATATAACATAGAGGCTGGGGGTGTGGCTCAGTGGTAGAGTTCATCTTCATGCTTAATGTGTGTACAAGGCTCTGGGTTCAATCTTGTAGGACCAAAAAAACTAAAAAATCCTCACCAGAAACCAAAACCATAGAACAGATTGGTAAAGTAATCTTTACATTATATATATAGTATTTTGATTTTATCAGATGTCGTTTTTCAGCACTTTGAGATTTTGTGTTTGGCTTTTGATTTTTCAGAAAAATATAATTATGATAGAGAAAAAATTTTATTATACATGTTCACTGCTTTATCATTTTCAAATAAAAATTGTGTAATAAGATTGTGTTTCCATTTATGTTTAGAAATTATAAACTTTACTTTGTTACTTAACAAATACTGTGTTGTTCTTTAATAATGCTTATTAAATGATTATGTTGGCCAATTGCAGGAGACTTATGTAACCTCATTACGCTGGATGTAGCTCACAATCAACTTGAACACCTCCCCAAGGAGATTGGGAACTGCACACAGATTACCAACCTGGACCTGCAGCACAATGAACTCCTGGACCTCCCTGATACCATAGGTATGAGGGCAAAATAGGATATTGGTATCTGGATATTAAGAGGACTATTTTTAATCCACATTGTGATAAAAATTGGAGAATAAAGTTCAAAATTAAGTAGTAAAAATTCTAAGAAAGTGCTTAAAATCTCTTTTCTGTTTCTTGAGAAAATAGATTTTAAGAAATGAACTTAGTTGGAGTATAAGAAAGATAAAATACTGAATTACATGTGTAAGTTCTGTTATACCTTATTGTACAATGGATGGATTTTCTGTTTTGCTTATTTCAGAATGTTACATTCAAAATATACAAGTTATGCCCTTGTTGTGAATGTGTTGAAATGTGTTTTGAATACTTTGGCAAACTGCAGAAAGTTGAATTAAGCTATGATATGCTCTATATTTATTTTCCACTTGCCCATATATTTATAAAAACAGAAAAGGGAATTGAAAAAAATTCTGGTGGCTTTTTAGTTACTGGTATGAGAATATTATGTTTATTTAGAAAAATTATATCTGTATTTAATTTACATACTTTTAATAATCACTGTTTCAGTGATGCTGTTACTGAATCATTAGAGGCCAATAATGATGTTATTTTTCTTCAGAAAGACTTCCTTTTGCTTTTGTCAAGTACCTGGGGATACCACTTTCATCAACCCATGTTTGAGACAAGATTTTTATGGTCTCTGGTGATAACAAAGGTTTGTTACAGACTAAGTGGGAGGACAGTTTTACTTTTAGTTCTCCTTTATTAGGGGGATAAGTCTCCAAAGGGCCCCACCCTTGTCAGGCCTTAGTATTTATTTTTTTGGTACCCCAAACTCACAACCTCATGCTTGCCAGATAGGTGCTTGTGCCACTGAGCTATATCCCTAGTCCCCAGGCCCTAGATTTTCTCTTTCTGGAAATATGGCTGTCTTTCAGTTGGATCTTTTGTCAAGGAAGTGTTCTCAGGACAAAATTTTCTCCACGTTTTGCTTTTTTCTGGGTTCCCCAGCTTTTCTTTTGTTTTTTTTTTTTGAACTGGTACTTAGTCATTATCTTATTCTCCATTTTTGTTTTGGAAAGTGTTTTTTCAGTGTCTTTTTTTTTTTATGAGAAGATTTGAATTACTTAACCATTATTCGAAGTAGAAGTAATTGCATTTGTTAGGGAATTTTTGACAAGGTTGATGTCTCAGGTTATGAGACAACTGTTTACTTATAGAAAAGAAAGCTGAGACTTAGATATAATTACTAACCATTTAACTGATTTTTTTGTGATTCTTGCCCCATGATTATTGTTATTTTACTGTTTGTAGTGGTAGTAGGTTAAGTATTCCTAGCATACTTAACTGAATGCATCAGTGAAAGGCAAGACTGTCTACAACATGTAATAAACTATTCTAATATCCATAGTAAATATTCTATTAAATTTCTTATATAAAAGGATCAGTGTGTATAATTCAATTTGTATTACGCTGTTGCTGAGTGGAGTATGTCAGAAATATTAAGCATTAGTGATGACATAGATAAGGCAATCAGTGAATTTGTTCTACTTGTGTTTTTCTTGGGAAGGTGTCTCTTCCCTTTTAAATTTTGTTACAGCATTAGGACGGCTAATATACATCATTTTAAATCTTAATCCCCATTTCTGTTTTAATCCTAATGTTCTTCAGCTGTCATGTTGCCATAGTTGCTTTAGTCAGTTTTTGGGTGGCTAAAAGTCACTCTGATAGACATTCTCAAAATTAGTTTATGTGAACAGTTGTGTCCCCAGTTGGGTACATACAAAATGATAGGATCCAACATCCTCTCCTTGAGGAATTTAATTTTTTCTAGTTCTTAAATTATACTACTGTATTTATGTCTTAGTCACATTTTTTTTTCACTAAGGTACAATATTCAACACCCACAATTTAAGGAAGGAGAGGTTTAGTTTGGCTTGTGTCTTAGAAGTTTCAGTCCATGTTCTGCAGGCTTAAACACAAAATGATACAGTAGAGGGACTTGACAGAAGGAAAACTGCTTATGAAATGGCTACTGGGAAGTAGAGAGTGAAGGGATGAATCAGGGAGGGAGAATATGCCCTTTCAGGTCATCCTCCTGTGACCCATCTCTTCTGACCAGACCTTGCCTCCCAACATCCTATGTAGCTATAGAGGCCCTCATGGTTCAGTCAGCTTTCAAAAAGCCCTGCCTGTGAGCACATGAAGCTTCCAAGGATCATCTGGATATAAATTGTAACATTCTGCCCGACCTCCAAAAGACTCATGTGTATTTCTTCCTGCAAAATGTATTCAATCCATCTCTAAGAGTTGGTAGAGTGTTAACAATTCTAGCACTGTTAAAAGTTCAAGTCCAAAATGTCTCGGAGACTTAAGGCAAACTAACTGTTTACTGGTAACCCCTGTAAAGTCAAAGAGAAAGTTAAACACTTCCAGCGTGCAATAGCACGGGTAAAACATTTCCATTCTACAAGAGAGAGATATGCACATAGAAAGAAATCACATTAAAGTAAGACCAAAAACTCAGTGTGGCAAATGTTAAATCTCATAGTTCCATGTCTAGCACCCCAGGAAAGGTATGGTGATGAGTTTTGAACTCCACAAAGAACTTGAATGGGCCCATCCTGTGCAGTTATTTGTAGCTGTCATGGTTTCTCCCTTGGGCTGGTTTTGCTCACTGCTGTGGCTTTCCTCAGAAGTTCTATATTCCTGCTTCCAACTTCCTGGGAACACTAGTGCACTTTTGGCTTCACTGTCACAGTTTCACACTTTACCTCTCAGGGGGACACTGCCTAGTCTCTTTAGCCTCCTCTGGAAATCTGGGTGGTCATCTCCCAGACCTCACTACACCTATACTCTGTGTTCCTATGAAAGTAGCACCACAAGGATGGTGCCAGTGTCCGCCACAAGTTTGAGCAATAGCTAGACCACCTTGTAGCATGGCTGCAGAGGTCTCCAGTGCCTGGATATATGAACTCTGGGAAACTAGTTTCTAACTGACCTTGAATGAGCTGAGTTCCATGGGACTCACTTCTCAAAGCAAAGCCTTCCACTTTTACAGGATGATGGGTGGGGTGTTGCTATTTCCAGGATGCACGCAAGGCACTCTTCCTATTGTCTTGACCACAGTACTGAACTTCACTTCTTTTTAATGTTAATGTTTTCAGCAGCCAATCTCTCCTCTGCTAAAACATTTCAGACCCTTCCTTTCTGGGAAAACTGAAAACTTTTCAAATGGGCTATTTGCTCCTGATTTTCTGTATAAACCTCTCTAAAAGTAGCAAGCAGTAGCCATACTGAGCCTGAACATTGGGCTTCTATAAAATTTCTCTGCCAGATTAATCAGTTCTCCGCCCTTAATCTCAGTCTTCTACAAAGTCTCAGGACATGAACACAATGTAGACCAAGTTTCTGCCATAGCAACCTACACAGCCTATTCCTGCCAATGGAATCCTTGTTCCCAAAGGAAACCCCCAAGCCAAGTATTTACCACCTGCCTTTTTAATCAGCATTCTGGTATTCTGATCCCCGCAACCAGAATCTCGCATCAAGCTTGGATTATAGTATTCTAGGGCCTATCTAGCCAACAATTTAATACCGTCCAAACACCTCCCAGTAACCAGTTCTAAACCTTACAATCGGGTAGTCCTTTTGTATCACTAAAACACAATGCCCAACACCTACAAACTTAAAGGAGTAGAGGTTTATTTTAGTTTACACTTTAGTAGTTTCAGTCCATGTTTAGCAGGCTTAAACATAAAATGGAAGGGCAAAAGAGCTAGCATGGAGCAAAGCTGTTCCCGTCATGGTGGGCTGGAAACAGTGAATGGATGATCCAGGGAGGGAAATATGCCCTATTGAGTCATCCCAGTGACGTACCTATTCTGACCAAACCCTACCTCCTGACATCACATTTAGTTATAGAACCCTCACAATTCAATCACCTTTCAAAAGCCTGCCTATGAGTGCATGAGGCTTTGGGAGACATTTAGATATAAACTATAACACTTTATTTCTGAAGTTTAACAACCAGGTTTTGTTTCTCGATATTGTTCTGTCACGGTTACATTTTCCTAGTATATTCTAGGCCAGCTCAATGTACATGTTTAAAGTTTATTTCAGCATTCTTTTTTTAATTCGTGACATGTTTAGTTTGTGTCTTAAGTTCTTATATTGAAATAATTTGTTTTAAAATTTTGAACATGCAACTAAATGGGATAATAAACAGAATAATAATCTTAACATGATAATTTTTCAGTGGAATGTCACATTCAGAAGTGAGGTCCCTTTCAAAATATAACTTATAAAATCCAAAATCTTGCCCAGAGCTACAAAGACATGTTACTGCAAATCAGTAGAGTCAAAAAGTATTTAAGATACTTGAAATGCTAAAGTTAAGTTCTTACCTTCTCATTGGTATTTAGTCACTGTATTTCTTTGGATAGTATAGAAGCTTGTTCTTTGAACATATTAGGAAAGTTCTATCCTTGAGTCTTTGTGCTTACCATCTCTGCTTAGAAATCCTTTCTCCTATTCATATAACTCTCAATTCATTCAACTGATCAGATGCATATAGGGCATGGTCATCAGTCCAACCTTGTTCTTTCTCTCTAACAGTGTAACTATTTTATTATTTAATATTTTTATATGTGTATTTGTATCTGTATGTTGGTAAACAATAACCAATACTATGATATGAGTAGAGTACCAAAATGAGTAGTCTTGGCACATAGAGAAAGCATAGGTAATGCTGATTGATAAAATCTTCTGGTTAGTAAGAGTAGGATCCTTTGGGTTCACTTCCTCTAACAAAGGATAACTTTTCAGTGTATCCTTCTTTCTCCTTCGTTTTCTTAATTTTGCATGAGTCTTTTCTGTTAGAAATAATTCTTTCGTGTTTTAGTTATTAATATGAAAGTATTTGACTTCATATTCATCTCAGAATTAAGATGATATCTCAGAGTAACGTGTCTCATATCTAGCATGTTTTACATGGTCAGTTTATACGTATGTATTAGAAATCAGTGAGAACAAAAACAATAATAAGAAAAATTTAAGTAATTATGTACTTACATGCTTTGATAATTTCAATGAGTTTTGTGTAAAGGCAAAGTTAATAAGGAACATGTATTTTTTTATTATTATTTATCATTTGCCATGCTTATTGAAAGTTTTTTCTTCATCCCTCGTATTCCCCATACAGTATTTTGATTGAGTAGAAGATTGATGTCTGATGAGAAATGTGAACATTCAGACCTTGATGTGTTAAATAGCTGTCTTAAATGGCCTTTAAGATTCTCCCTCTTACTTACTGGAGAACAGTTCACCTGGCATAGTCAATGGCATTCTTAAATGGAATGTGTTTCTCTTGATACTTTTTTTTTTTTTTAATTCTAGCTTAGTTCTTGAAATTTGTAAATTAAAATGAAAAACAAAAACCCTAACTCCTATCCTAGGGAGTTGATGGTAGTTTTGCCATGTCTACCCAGTGTTTCTTTTCCCTGGACTAAAGAATCTTACCCTGAACCCACAACTGAAAATTATCTTATATTACCTTAAAATCAGTTTTCCAAGAATCACTTTATTCCCCTTCATTCCCACCTTGTGTGCCTTGTTTCTTCTCTAAGTAGGCTGACCAGGATGCTTCTCCTTTTCTTTATTTAACACCTTCACATCCATAGTTATAGAGTAGGCATCATTCATTGGCAGTAATCAGTGCCATTTGCCTACAAGCTGAGCAGTGCCAGAATCACTGACACCTCATAGAATATGAGAAAGACACACTTTTAGTTAGTTGTGAACAAAAAAAGTACAAAGCTTTATTACAGTAGTTATTTTGTCTCAGATTATAAACCTAGTATCCTTAAAGTCTGGAATTTCTTATTGTTTTATGTAATCAGAGGAGAAAATTTGTCGTAGGAAAAATGTTTTACTATTCTCAAAATTAGAGAAAGAGAAACATATGCAACAAACCTTACCTTCAAGGCTGGAGAACAAAACAATTCACAGAAGTCTTTTTGTTGCACTGAGCTCTGAAGAAACGTCATAGTAATTATGATTATACCAACAAGTAGAGTTTTATTAATTAGGTTTTAGATAATTACAATGCTGCTTATGTATAACAGCTTTACCAGTTTGCTTTTTAATTATGGTATTCTTCCGTGTTTCTGACATTCAAGACTTTTTGTATTGTTTACTTTTCAGTTTGCTTTAATGTAGTCATTTTAATGTTGGGGAAATTATACCTTTGACATTATTTCACGTTTGGAACTGTGTTCTTTTTAATAATTGTTTGTCACTTTGTTAAATAAGATTAAGGCCATTTGAATTAGTTTCAGTCAAAAGTTACACTGAATTAACCTGAAGATTCTGATTATATTGGCTGAAATTCAGAGCACCTAACCCTAACTCATACCCGTTTGATTTCACAGACTTTGAAAAATGTGACTGCATGAAAAAGCAAGCTGTCAGAGTGGAGCGTAGAACAATTTACAGTCAAAATCAAGCACTTAAAAAGCTAATTGCCAGTGACTTGTAATGTATCAGTCTACATTTATACACAGAAGCTCAGCAACGTGATTTTAATTTTTTTAGTCCCAGTGGTTTAACGTTAAAAGCAAGCTATCTTGCTTTCTAGGCTGTGATTTAAAACACCCATTGAAAGAAGTTTGTGTAAAAATCACTGAACAGGGAAATCACAGTAAATGTTAGACTTCTGATGTAATTTTTGTGGTATAAAAAAGTTTTGATGTTCATCTTTTAATTTTTTTAACCTCTTTGTTTTGTTTTGCTGACTAATAGATTTTGTCAAAGTATGGACAACTCTTTGAACATGTGTGTTCTTAAGTAAATAATAAGGCCTCTGCAAATGCAATTTTCTCAGTCAGAATATCATACTCTTCTAATTTTTGTTTATTTTAGTACGTTTGCAGTACATAATGATTATATTCATCAGAGTGAGTTGGTAGATAATGATAATGTATCTTAATTCTTTTTATTTTTCTTTCCCCACCCCCTCTACCCCAATCTCCATCTTCAGATTTCCTTCTTATTTGCAAAAGATCTGTTTTCCTGTTTCTTATTATCTATTATTTTGCTCTATAATTTATACTTTGAGTTTCTCATATAAGAGAAACCATGCAGTAGTTAAACTTTTGTGTATTGCTTAATCTTGTGTTTGCATAATTTTTGTGGTTTCTTTGCCATTGATAATATGCATGGGGAAGTTTTGGTTGTTTTATGTTTATTTACACATGCTTTATGGGCTAATTTGTATGTGTTCTATTTTGGAGAAAGTTCTGTGTGATGCTGAGAAGCATGTTGTTGGGTATGACACTGTAGCTCTATTAAGTCCATTTGTTTTAAGGTATGAATCAACTCTTATTTCTTTGGGTTTTTTTTGTCTATTTGTGAGAGTGGGGTATTGAGGCCTCCCACTATAATCGGTATATTTATTTAATTTTTTATGTTCAGTAATGTTTGTTTTATTAAGTTGGGTGTACTGGTGTACAGTGCATACATTTTGTAATTGTTAACTCTTCCATTTGAATTGTTTCCTTCACCTGCATCTAGTGACTTTCTTTGCCTCTTCTGATCAGTTTTGGCTTGAAGACCATTTTGTCTGAAAATAGGATAGTTATTCCTGTTTGTTTTAGGGCTTTCATTGCATACAGTATTATTTTCTGTACGTTTTAGTATATACATTTTTCTTTTTATTAAATGTGTTTCTTTTATGTACAGCATACTGCTGTGTTTCTTTGCTTGATCCAGTCTGCCAGTCTTTGTCTTCTTTTGGGGGAATTGAGACCATTCACGTTGAGAGTTACTACAGAAATGTATTGACATTATCTTCCTGTTGCTAATGTCTTTCCTCTGTCTCCCACCTTCTGCTTAAATGTTCACGTTACATGGTATATTCATTCCATTAGACATTTTTGGTTGGTTGGTTGGTTGTTTCTTGCCTTCTTGGCTTCATTGTCTCTCTAGGATAGCACTTGCTGTAGTGCTGGTTTAGTGGTCATAAATTTCCAAAGATGCTCTTTGTCATGGAAAGAATTTACTTCTCCATCAATTTTGAAAGATGGTTTTGGAGGATATATCAGTCTGGGTTGGAACACTTCACTCCAGGCTCTTCTAGGCTTTAAGGTTTATGTTGAAAAGTTTGCTGAAATGCTAATGGGTTTATCTTTATAAATGATTAGTTACTTTTTTCCAATAGCTTTTAAGATTCTGTCCTTTTTTTGGACTTGTGGGATTTTTGACTATGATATGTTGTGGAGAAGTTCTTTTCTGATTGTAGCTGTTTGGAATTTATATGCATTATTTAGCTGTGTCTCTGTTATATTATTTTTTCATATTTGGAAAGTTTTGTGCTATTTCTGTGAACAGAGTTTTTATGCCATCTGTGCCCCCCCCCCATTTTAGTTAACCTTAGTCTAGCAGCTTTGGCTCTATTTTTCATGTTCTGTTGTGTTTAAGGTATCACTGAGTATATGGTCACCTGTATCATTCCTATATTGTAGTTCTGACACTGTCCTCACACTAGTCACCTCTGTTGCTCAGACTTTCAATAGAAATTTCTTATCTCCTGAATTTGTTTGCTATCTTTTCCTTAGCTCTTTATTTCTTTGCTGAACTGGTCCTTTGTATTACTTTGTTTAAGCTAGCTCTTCATTATTGTCTTCTATAAGCTCATCAATCATTTTGTTAAATCTATTATCTGTTTAGTTATATCATCTTTGAGCTCACCAACACCTTGTCAGTCTAGTCTTTTTGTTTTTGTTTTTGCTTCCTTTTTATGTTTTTGTATAGTTTAGCTGTTTGACTTAGGATTTACCCCTTGTTGCCCTATCGGTCACCTTCGAGGGAATGGGGAATTTGTTTCTGTTATATGTGTGTATGCGTGGGTGTGTGCATGCGTGCTGAGGGTTGTGGGTTGGTTATAGTGGAAAGGCTTCATTGCTAGCATGCAGATCTCTTTAGTGTGTGCTTTCCAGTGATGCACTCTGGGTATGGTTATCTATAGGACTTTGCCTCTGTCTAAGATCTGACCCTGTCTGATAATTTAGGGAGGAGAGAATGCAGTATAATTGGCTCTTCACACAGGTCTCCAGAAATGAACTGCAGTATTGTTTTTTTGACAGAAAGACAAACAATATTGGCATACAGTAAAAGCCAATTAATTAGCAACAACTATGCCACCCTAGTGATGGCAACAAAATTATCAAAAATAATTGATTCTAAGACCATAAGAACCAGTAAAAGCTACCATTGTGTACCACCCTGACCATTTAAAAAGAGATGTGTAATTATAATATAAACACAAAAATAGATCAAATATTGATAAGCAGTATATACTAAATACGACTATACCGCCATTGATAATAAGAAAGAATTCAACAATAATAATATAGTCAACTAAATATCTAATAATTAATACATAAAACTTAATGATACTAGTAAAGATGGATGGGGTGAAGAAGGAAGAAATGAAACAAGTAAAATTTGAAAAATGAAGAGGAGAGAAAAATAAGATAAAGGATTCTGTTAAATAGTAAAAGAGAATCACAGGTACAAACAAATAAAAGAAGAAAAAGAAAAAAGAAAAAAAAAACCAGCAAAGAAAGGGACTAAAAGGAGAAAAAAGCCTCAAACCCCCCCAAAACCAATGATGTAAAAGAGAAACAAATGTAAAGAAAAGAAAAAAAATCCCCTTGTGTTTTTGAACGAGTGGTTTCTTTCCAAGGTCTGCAGTACTGAGTCCACCAGATTGGGGAGAGATTGTGAGTCACTACTAAGACCTATTTTGTTTTTACACTTAATGTTTTTGTGTGTGAATGCTGAATCCTGCCTGGTCTTTCCTGCTGGGCATGACTCAGTGGTTTTTTCCCTATGTCTATATATTGACTCTGGCTGCTTCCAGTGTCCCTATTCTTCTGTACCCTAAGTCCTGGCTTTCTGCATCTAGCTTTATGTCCTTTAGGTTTGTGAGGTACCCCTTCCTTCCTTGGTCCAGGGACCTTTCTGTCCCTACACCATAGGCTGTGGCAGCCATCTAAGCCGAGGTATATCCTCTGATCACTTTGGGAAAGGGGGAAAGCAGATGGATCACTGAGCTCTGTGCTGCATGTAGGCAGCAGGACGGGGTTCAAGCAGTTTGGTGGACCTAATACCAGCTCTTTCAGATTCATTAGGCCCTCCAAAAGCTAGCCACGGCCAACCTGGCTTTTGAACTTGAAGTGCAGGACCCCGTGGCTTTCTGGAATGAGCTTAACCTTATCAGGAGATCTATGTCTAACCTGCTCCTTCTCTACTGCTGTCTCTTGTGACTGTCTCCCATCCAGTCAGTATGGTAAGGGTGACCCCAGAAATCCTGAGGTGAAGTTGTTCTGTAGTTCAGTCTTAAGAAATTAATCCCTTTCCAAAGTGGCTCCTCATTACACATACTCAAATTTGGCGGGCACTACACTGGATTTCTTCTCCAACTCTAGCCTGCCATGTAAAAAGGAGTCATTTTGAGAGTAAAATCCTATCTTATTTTGCAGTCTGTGACTACCATGGGCATTTCTTTGGGCTAGCACTGCCCGCTGAATGTTGTTTCTCTTTGGAACTGTTCACCTTGCATTAGCAGGGGGACAGGTGGGTGTAGCTTTCTGGACTGCTTTATCCTTTTCTCTGCATTGTGCTCCATTCCTCTAGCTTTTCCATAATTTGTGGTTTTCCTGTGAGTTTCCTTTCATTCCCTGGAGATCTACTTTTTTTTCTTTGGTAGGTTTTTGTTTTCCAGATATCTCAATTTCAAGTCCTGGAGAGGCTGTATTTTGCTGCCAGTCTGTACTCCATTTTAAGTCCCCTTGTTCATTTTCTTCTGTTTTTTGTGGCAAAGATGCCCTTCCTAAGAGAAACTCTTTCACTTTCTTTGTAAAACCAGCCTTGATCTTTACTACTGGAAGTTGTTTCTCCTGTAAATACTCAAAGCATTTTGTTCTTTTTTCTGTTAGGGTACTATCATTATCTATAGTAGTTATTTGTGAAAATATATCATTGTATGATAAGCTTCTTGAGAGAATAGACAACCTCTTATATTTGGCCCTGTGCATTTACCTAGCAGTTACATGGTAAGTGTATTGTTGGTAGGATGGAATTTTTATGGGGAATAGATTATCTGTTTCTTTTTTGTATGGGAATCTTTTTTTTGTCTGTGTCTTGTATTCTGAGTGACTACTTTGAAGATAATGATACACAGTGTATTATCTGTTGTTTTTCTCTTATTTTGTTAGGAGATTTTACTTTTTCATAAAAAATAAGAAACAAAGATGATCCTGTAAAGTTTTATGCCAAAAACAAAAGCTAGCGGAGTGTTTATAATTGATTTGGTACATTAGGAAAATAATTTTTTTTCTTTGCTACGTAAAAAGAAAAGTGAATTCCACTTACTGTGGTATAAGGTTGAGTGTTAATAACTAGTGTTGAAGGGGCTGCTATCATAATGATTTTGTTTTGAGGTGATGGATGGATAGGAGAAAGAATAAATTGAAGAAATATGTTTTGAAAACACAGAATTTGATTTAGAAGAAATGAAGCCAGTTGAAAACATTTTCAGTTAATGAAATAATTACATAATTTCTTCCTTTCTATAACAATTTTATAAAGGATAATCTTCTACTTTAATGTTTATGAATTTTTGCTTTATTATAGTAAACTTTCAGTAATTATTAAATGTGTTTTATGTGCCTGGTTTTATATTAGGATTCTGATACTAGAGAACTCATTAGGGTCTAAAAAATGATACAGAAATGAAAATAAACATTTGCAACTGGTGTGACCTTTTAATGCTAGGCATATTGGCACAATGTTACGGGTATACCATGCAGACTGGAGACATGAGTAGAGCTGTTACACAGTGTTAACTGTTAGGAAACTGTCTTTGAAAATTCTAGATAGTTTCTGAATGTTTTTGTTTTGCTTTTCTATAGGCATTATCACCTTGCCCATCCTTGCATTGTCAGAGTATCACATTTGCAGTTGAGAAAGACTGAGAAGGCAGAATCAAGTGAAATAGCCATAGTAGTATAATTTGAAATATCGTGTAAAGAATATTGAATATTGCATCCTTGTGAACAAAGTCAACTATTAGATATAATAACGCTGTAAGGACTCATAAATATGTGAACAAAATTAAAAATTAACCTCAGTAAGCTGGACATGGTGGTACATGTCTGTAACACCAGCACTCTGAGAGCTGAGGCAAGAGGATCACAAGTTGCCCAACCTGAGCAATGTAGCAACTTAGTAAGACCCTGTCTCAGAACAAAAAGGTAGTTCAGGAAGCCTGGGTATGTAACTTAGTACAAAGGCCTGAGGTTCAGTTCCAGTACTGAAAACAAAAAACCAAACCAAAACCAAAAAAACCCACAAAGAAAAACAAAGCAAAAGAAAAAACAAACCCTGCAGCAGCATTTTGGAGCTTTCAGTGTTTACAGATTTTACATCTACATTTTCAGAACATTTCCAGTCTTTTAAATGGAATTTTGGATTATAAATATATTTTACATATGTAACTATACATGAACTTAATATATCAACATACACTATAAAAGGATATATAGATATATAATACGAAGTTGCCCTATTAGTATAAAATATCTACTTGATGTGAAGTATTTATTTACAGTGAAAGGATGGATAGCAGAAAAGATGCTATAATTTTTAAATTAAATATCTTTATTATAGATTTGTCCTTTAACAAAATATTTTTAAGTTGCAAAACACTAGAAAGTTAGGAAAAGATGTAGACCAGTTGAAAGATTTAAATCTTTGATTATTCTGCTATGACGAGTTGTTAATTTTCTGTATGTGCATTTTCTTCCCATTTTTTGCATCATGTTTTTGCCTTATTGAGATCATAAAAATTCACAATTTGATTATCTTGCCTTTTTAATTTACCATAATAACTTGAAGTCTTTCACATCTTAATTTGTAATCGAACCTTTTTTTTATTTTTATTTTTTGTGTGGCACCGGGGATCGAACTCCCAACCATGTGTCTGTCAGGCAAGCGCATAAGCCGCTGAACCAAACTCCCGGCCCTAATTTTTTGAGGCAGGGTCGCACTATGTAGCTTAGGCCGGCCTTGTGCTCACGTTGTAGCCCAAGCCAGCCTCGAACTCACAACGCTCCTCCTACCTCAGCCTCCTGAGTGCTGGGATTAAAGGTGTGCGCCACCACGCCTGGCTGTAATAGAATCTTAGTAAGTACAGATTGTCACAAAATAGAGACATATCATACAGTAAAATTTTTATATTAAATATGTGTTGCTTATGATGGTAAATATCTTAACTACATTCTGTCTGATTCCTAGAGCAATCCTGTCAGGCACTGTGGCTGAGGAAACAGGTGGAGAAGTTAAATAACTTGCCACTGTCACATAAATAATACAAAATACTTTGTGGTTTTCTTATGCGGTGATGCATCTAATTTAAATAATTATTCTGTTGTCACTGTTTTTTGCCAGTATACAGACAATTTTAATGTAACCATAAAGCAAATTTTACTTTGTGACAACTTTTAAGTAACATCTGTGTTTTGTTCAGTGTTTTAATGTCATGAAAGCAATAGTAAATAATACTCATTCCTATCATTATTTAAGATTTCTAAATTCTCTGGGACTTTGAAAACTTACCCTGTCTTGTTCTATTTTCACCATCATTAAAATAGATATATCTTACGAGAAAGATACTTGTGAAATATCTTTAACTTAAAAAACACTTTAAAGTTAAAATTAATTTAAGTGGTAGTTTTTATTGTTCCTTTTGTGTTCTGTATTATGCCGATTGGAATCTTTTTTTTTTTATTTTAAAAAGAAAAAGAGAAAAAAACAAAAAACAGGAGACATGCAAACAACTACAAGAACAACAAAAAACCTAAAACAATGACGATATATGCTTTCAAGACAAGATGATAGAAATTTAATAATGGTTGTAATATTGCATATTGTTATCTTCAAAAGAGTTGCTTAGATTACCAGATATAGACATGCAAAATTGATCTTATCATATGAATATTAACTGTTTTTTTCCAGGAATAGAATTAATATTCTAGATGATTAGTATAATCATCTTAGCTATTTTATGTATATATAAACAAAATTTATTTCTTTTTCCTTTCCCCTATCCTAGTTATTTTTCCCCTTTGAGCAGTTTCTTACCCTTTCACAATATCCATTGTAGATTTTACATCTTATTTACTCTTTAAATTTCTTACACTAGGGAGACAATATGGTATTTACACATGTGAGTCTCATTTATTTCACTTACGAGTGTGGTCTCGAGTCTCATCCATTTACGTATAAAGGCTTCGATGCAATCCTTCTTTATAGCTGAGTAGTACCCCTTGCCAGTTGGAATCTTAGAATCTGCAAACTTCTGGGCCAGTTTCCCAACACTGTTGTAGAAAAGTTAGGCAAATGAGCCTAACACCTGTGGAGTAATTCTAGTTGGAAGAATTGAAATGCTTGCTAAGTTTTTCTGTGTTGTAATTGGCTAACCTTACAGTACAGATCCATGAGAGTATTTTTTTTGTCAGTGACCAAGTCTTACCTTGCAAGTGCAGAGGATAAAAATTAGTTGCAGTTAGTTACTTTCATAAAATTTCAGTTACTGGTTTCTTCCACAAGAAGGAAAGAAGTAGATGAATGATAACTAGATAATGGTTATGAGGCATAATGACTACTACTACAGTGTCAAAGCTTAAGTTATGCTGTGGACTAATACATTTTTTAAGTATTGTAGTAATGTTGCATCTAAGAAAAAGCTAATTATGCAACAACTTTTTTGAAAAGTAAAACAAAAAAAAATAGGCAGGTTGCTGAAAATTGAGACATTTAAATATTTGTAGCAAAAAAAAAACAGTTGAACAAAATATTTACTTTAAAAGTAAAGGTAATATTTGTCTTTGTAACCTGGCTTGTCCAAGAGTGTCATAGTAGCAGTTGTAATTTACAGTTAGAAAAGAAATTAATCAGCATGGAAAAAAGATAATTGGACTAAATCCTTATTACTAACACCTTTTTAAACCTCAAAAGGAATTTATTTTCTTGCATATATTATTTGGGAAATAATTTTGGTTTGACTTATGATAGCAGATGTTGTTATATTCTTACATATAACTTGACAATAAAACTAGAAATGCCTAGAAAATAAAATGATTTTTTAAAAAAAATATTCAGTAGTGGATAATACGTGTTCCAGCCATATGTGTTTAGATATCACTGATATAAATATATTTGTGTTATGATACTAGTAAGGTTTCTTAGTTTGGAGCATTTCAGATTTTGTATTTTCAAACTGTACAACCACTTGTTATAAATAGTTGGATCTAAATATTTTTTAAAGGGTACAGTACTTTTTAATAGTTCATTTTAAACATTAACTTACAGCTCTGTATTTCATTATTTCTTTCATACAAGTTCTTTGGTTTTGAAAGTTTAGGATCTTGCCTCATGTACTTTTGAGTAAAGAATGTTTGATCATTTTATATCTTAAAAACCTAGACACATAAATGGTGGAGTTAAAATAATACTTCAGAGTAATTTATAAACATCCCATGGATAACCTGAGATAGTATGAGGCTCATCAGGTTTTCTGAAAAATAAATATGTTTTTCTTGTATTTACAGGAAACTTGTCCAGTTTAAGTCGTCTTGGTCTGAGATATAATAGACTGTCAGCAATACCCAGATCATTAGCAAAATGCAGTGCACTTGAAGAATTAAATTTAGAGAACAATAACATTTCTACTTTACCAGAGGTAAGAAGTGGATTAGAGAAAATCAGTTGAGTGAAACAAGTCTGCAAGACAATATGAAAATGAATCAGTTTTTACAACTAGGTAAATAGTTGATGACTGAGACTTTAAATAATGAGTATACAATGGGGAAATAGCTATCACTAAAAAAAATTCAAAGAAGAATGAATGGGTATAGGAACATAAATATTTTTTTAATTATGGAGGAAGGAAAAACCAGAAAAGTCAGTGTGCTGTCTTCCTTTATAGCACTGTGTAAAATTTTATCGTATCAGTTTTTGGA
The DNA here is from genome assembly GCA_004363535.1 of Dasyprocta punctata. Classification (NCBI taxonomy): domain Eukaryota; kingdom Metazoa; phylum Chordata; class Mammalia; order Rodentia; family Dasyproctidae; genus Dasyprocta; species Dasyprocta punctata. The sequence goes on from RJWM01004693.1 coordinate 47,249, forward strand.
ACTGATAGTAAAAACTTAAGAAAAAGCTCCATGACAAGTTTTAAAAGCTTAACTACCCTGCTCACTTCAATTATAAAAAAATACTTTAGAAAGATGGTATGTGGAAAGGAAATAGAGTACATTCTTTGTTACGAAGGTTCATACTAGCTGCACCTCTATATGATCCAAATTGTTACTCTGCCAGTGCAGCAGGATTAAAGCCTGTTTGGTACATAACAAAGACCAAAATGTTATTTAAAACATGATTTTTAACCTGGCTTATAGGGCTTTTATGAAAAAAATATTTTACTAACTATGCTTACGTATTAATTAGATAAGGCATGCTTTTAAAAATTGATCTTCAAACAAAGGCAATTTCAGTCTTTTCATTAAAATAGTATGCTACTGTTTTAGCATACTTAATAACGTGTTCACATTAATTTGAGCATAGTATCTTACTCTAACATCTAAGAATACAGTGGACTTATGGGTTGATTGAGCTATGCAAATCTTTTTCCTAATGATTTAAACTGTCCTATGTAACTGACCCTACCATGTTTTGACTCTTGCTAGTATTTGTTTGCATATGTGTGTATGTGTACATATATGTGTATATTTGAATATATAGCTCCACTTCTCACCCTCCATCCCCTGATTTACACTTGGCATATGAAGAAGCGTTTGGGTAGTTGAAGCTGTAGGTTTATATCAATTAATTTATAAAATTTATTCATTTGAGGGCTGGGAATTGAGCTCAGTGGCACAAGTGCCTGCCTGGCAAGCACAAGGTTGTGAGTTTTATCCCTGGTACCAGAAAATAAACAAAAATTAAAATTCATTAATTTGATTTCTTATGGAGACAAAAAATATGAAGTGTATAGCACCCATTAGTTTGGCTCATATAATTTGGATGTCTGGATTTTCAGTTAACAGGTTGATCAGATTATAGTTTTCAATGTTTGCAGTTTTTAGGCTGTTTACTAGGACTATGGACTGTGTATCTTGTGGCAAAAGAGTATTACTGTTCCTAGTAGCTTAGGATGGGGATAAAGAGTAAAATCCACAGATACTGGATATAACCCTGAGGACCAGACTATCTGGATTTTTGTCCTTCTGTGATAGTGGTAATTTAGAATGATCAAAATGGTTGAGGTTCTGCTTGTTTAATGTTATCCCCTTTTTAAGGTATGACTCATATCCATAATAGGGCAAACAGTACATTAATTAGTTCTGGAGATTCTCTTTGGGTGTGATTTGTGAGTTTAAGGTCAACTGCTTTCATCATGTCGTTATGCCTGAATATAAAAACTGGGTCTATATCAAAATTGAACACATACACACATAGCCAATGAAGAAAAACATAATTCATTGGGTACCTGTTAGAATACAGACAGTGCACTGCTTTCATATATAATATTTTAAAACTGAAACAGGTTAGAATTTTTTATTTTGTTTTGCTTTTTTGAGACAGGGGCGTCTTCTATAATTCAGGCTGGTCATGAACACACTGTGTAGCCCAGGCTGACCTTGAACTCATGGCATTTCTGCTTCAGCTTTCTGAGTGCTGGGATTATGGTGTGTGCCACCTTGTCTAGCAGGTCAGAATTTTTTTCGAGCAGTTTTCCTTTCAGCAAAATGAAGTGGATGGTGCAGACTTTCTCTATATTCCTGGTCTCCATATATGCATAGCTATCTTTATTATTAATAGTCCCTACTAGGATAGTATATTTTTTAAAATCAGTATTAATGAAACTCTGTGAACATATCATCTGAGGTACATAGTTTACTTTAGGGTATATTTGGTGTTATACAGTCTATAGATTTAGAAATATTTGTAATGGCATGTATCTACCAGTACACTATCTGTTCTTTTTTTTTTTTTTTTTTTTGCGGCACCGGGGATTGAACTCACAACTTTGCACCTACCAGGGCAGGTACTTAAGCCACTGAGCCAAACTCCCAGCCCTACCAGTACACTATCATACAAAAGAGATTCAGTGTTCCAAAAGTATTCCTTCCTTCCTCTTCGCAATCCCTGGTAATTACTGAACTTCGTGCTTCTATTTTTTAAACAGGAAACAAAAAAAACCCCACAAAATGTGTTACATCCCTTAGATATGGCATAATTTAATGATGAAGAGAACTCTTCAGTCCAGATACAGAAGATTGTGCATTATGTGTATAAAATGTGTGTGTACATGTGTGCATTTAAACTGGTCATTTTAAATGCTATGGGGGAAACCTTTTGACTGTGTCCAAATATGAGAAAACATTGCTTTATTTAAAAATGGTCTATGAGCTAGGCATGGTGGCACACTCCTATAATCTTAGCTACCCAAGTTTAGGGTCTGCTTGGGCACTATATGAGATATTCAAGTTTGTTTAGGGAAGAAGATTCATGAAAACGACTTTCAAAGGGAGCTCATTATGTTGCTGAAATAAGAGCTGGTAAGATGACTATAAATCTTTCCACTTGAAGACCATCTGACAGTGGACCAGGATAAGACTCAGAGTGCTTACATGTATTGTCTCTTAATCTTCATTATAATCCTAATTATTGTGATGTTCTTAGCAGGTAGGGAAATAATACTTGAGAGGTTATGTTTTAACCAAATTTGTTACCATATTTTTCTGAGTCAGGAATATAACTCAATGGCACAGTACCTGCCTGGCAAGTGTGAGGCCTCGAGTTCAATTCCTGGTACCAAAAAAAGAGCAAAAAAACAACAAAACCCTCAGAAAACCTTTTTTTTTCCTTCTGAAAATATGGCGAGAAATATATTAGCTAATTTACCAGAGCTGACAAAGCCGTAAAAGGTAAAAGATCTAAGATAGGACTCCAGATGTTTTGGTTTTGAAGGAATGTTGAGCAACCCCCATGTTTCACACTGACATGAGGAATGAAGGATTGAAGAGCCGATTCTTTTTTGCACCTTTCAATGTACTCAAATATTAACATTTTGTTATAGGAGAATGTCACTTCAGTAAAGTCAGTTGGATGAATAGCATTTTTGCCATGAGACACAATCAAACTCTTATTTTCAGTAAAATAGATCAAAAATGTTTCACCTGAATTGTCTGCCATGCAGTTTTCTCAAGCACTGCTCTTATCTATACTCTTTCTTTTGTTTTGGTGCAATAGACAAGTGTTAAGAATCGCTTCTTAATGTTCAATATAAAGAACAAGTTTCAATTTACTATGTAATTACACCTTCAATTATAGTGACTTCATTCCTTCAGCTTGCCTTGCTAGTTATACTGACATCATAAGTACTGTCTTCAGTTTGCTCATGGAAGACAACTGAAGTTAAACATTATTTAAAACCCATACATCTCTCTTATTCTGTTTCTTTTTGCTAATGCTTTTACTTAAGTCTAGAGTAGTTTTTTCTTTTCTTAATTTTGTTTCATTCTTCAAAAACTCACCTTAACATTCTTTTTCTGTATATTTATCCCAGTATTTCTTTGAATTTAAATAGAGGGATTTAAAATTTAACCACTTATTATATAGTAGGTAGTATAAAACTATTTCTGTATTTTGTCTCTTTTATAGTCTTCTGTACAACCTACAAATTAAGACATTTTTGTTTCAAAAGTGAATAAACTAAGGTTCAGACAAACCAGTTGTCCAAGGATGTGTCTATTAAAAAGATACAGCCAGGATTCAAAGTTATCTTAATAGCCAGTGTTTCTCAAATATTAATGAGCTTTCAAATCTGAGGAGTTTTGCTGAAATGCACATTATGAGACTGTAGAAGTAGCCGAGAGTCTCCATTTCCTCCAGACCACAAGGGGATGCAGATGTTGCTTTTCCTTGACCCAGATTTTGAAAAGGAAGAGCTTATTCTAGGTAATTTATTGTTGATGATACACACTTATGTATTATTTTCTAATTATTTCCTATCTGTATATTTTATATCTCTAGTCTTCTGAATGGCAAAGATTCCTTTATATGTACGCGCTTGGCCCCGACTATCTCTATAGGTCAGGTATCACAGAACCAGACCAACCAGCTGGTCTCTCTCATTTCTTACCTGCAAGGCCCTTTGAGACATTTGTGTTTGGAACTTGTATTCTATACAAAATAAGTCTTGTTTCAGATCTACATGGTATGCTTATTCTATGTTTTTTTTTTTTTTTTTAACAGAGTCTTTTATCCAGTCTTGTAAAACTGAATAGTTTGACCTTAGCTAGAAATTGCTTCCAGTTGTATCCAGTGGGTGGTCCATCTCAGTTTTCTACCATCTATTCCCTCAACATGGAACACAATCGAATCAATAAAATCCCATTTGGAATTTTCTCCAGAGCAAAAGTATTAAGTAAGCTGAATATGAAGGTAAGCATCTATTGGGAGGAAGGGGGACTTTCCAGTATTTCTAATACTTACATTTTCTTCATTGGTACAGAAAATGGGTTACTTACACTTTGTTGATGGAAATGTAAACTGATAACAAGGTACTTCAAGGCAGTTTTTATCAGGTAACAAATATATTAGAATTGCCTATGCCCTTAGGAATTTGCCCTCAAATAATCATGAAAGTATAGCTATAGGAATATTTACTTCAGAGCTATTTTGTAGGTATCAGTTTATTAATACTAAAGGAGATTTAATTTTGTTAAGTAGTATATCTCAGTGATCACTATGGAGCTACTAAAATTAATGTTCTAGTCTGGAAGTATATTAAATACCAATTGTGGTCTTCTTAGTTTTTTAGGTAGAAGAAGTTAAAACCTGTAAAAATCTCTTCCCACACGTAGTTCTTAGAAGCTGTTTTTAATATGCTTAATTATGTAGTAAATACCTGGATACATACATATATACAGACAGACAGACAGACAGACATATATATATATTTTCAATATTTTCCAAAATACGTTTCACTTTGGAGAGCAGAATTATTTATGGGTGATCTTTAGTTTCTTTTGCTTATCTATGTGCTCTGAATTGAATGGTTTCACATTCATAACAAAGTTTATTGTGAAAAGAGTGATGAAAGGGAAAATTGTCTAGTCCAGTGATTTAATTTCCAGTGAACAAAGTTTAGGCCTAGAAAAAATAACTAAATTGGCTACTTCAGAGTTGAGGAAACATAAGTTTGCTAATTGCAGGTAGTGTTCTTTCTATCATATACTTCATCTTTCTGTCTTAGAACTATTTAATATAATTGTGATTTTCTTTCTGTTTTTGCAATCTAAATACAGAGTTAATAAACTCTGTACTCTATCATATATATAGTATGCATTTTTTACAGTAATTCTTTGGAAGTGGACTAGTGTAAATTATTGATAGTCTTATCTTAAGTATAAAATTTATTAATCTGGTTATATGACTAATATACTCAGTGAAAGTATTGGAGTGATAATAGCATTAACTTTGGATGCTTATTTTGTAATAATAACCTTTAAATAGTGGTCCATTAGTTTGCATCTGATTATACATTTTTATGGCTCTGTTATTATGGTCTGTTAGCTTGGAAAGGCTTGCTGTTTTCAGTAAAATAAAAGACTGCATAGAGCTCCGCCTTTTCTTCAAACATGGTAAATGTTCAACAAAACTTTTTCTTGAAGAAGGAAAACCGAAGCTTGATGTTTTCTTTTAAGTAAGCACCAGGAATTAATTTTTAAAAGCGAAAATACTTTTCCGTACTGTAACTATCAATTGTTTGGGTATAGACAGGTCATATTTAAATATTATAGTAATAAATATCATAGGTAGTTCTTTTATTTAAGTGAAAAGAAAATTTGGTGTTCAAATGGATATTTGCTAATTGGGATTTTTCATGTGGATTTTTTTTGTAAAATGAGACTAGTAATCCATGTGTGTTACAGAAAAACATTTAAAAATAGAACATAAAATAATCGCACCCTGAGAGGTTAACATATTAGCATTGTGTCATTAATGTCTGTCAGTGCAGGGGTGCAGATTGTCCTCTTCCATTACCAGTGTCTATAACACACAGTGATGTGTTAAGGGTTGTTATTGATCAAAGTGCATCTAAAGAGTAAATATGTGAAAGCAGGAAAAAGATAGTGAATCATTTAAAATTTTTAAACAAAATTAGAGTCATACTATTTCATCATCCGTTTATTATTATTATTATTATTATTACTACCACTATTTTTGGGTTTTTGAGATAGGATCTCGCTATGTAGTTGAGGCTGGTCTTGAACTCATTATTTAGCCCAGACTTGCCTCCAGTATGCAGCAGTTCTTCTGCCTCAGCCTCCCAAGTGCTGGGATTACAGGTGTGTACCATCACTACAGCTGTTTTTATTATTTAATGGTGAATATATTTTACTATATTATAGATTTTTAAAGTGAAAATGTTGATATTTAGTATTTTAATGATTTAATTTGCTAAGAATGTGTTTTCCTCTTCTACTTTATAGCTGAGCAACTACTGAATTTCTGAGGTCATGTGGTTTTCCTTTAGACTGCATCTTTCATTGTGCTCATGTTTTACTTTAAGCATTTGCATTTTATTCAGTGATTTTTGTACATTATCGTGAAATGGGGAAAACATATTTATCACCAGGACCTTTGAAATCTTAAGTGATTTCTCCATATATTGTATTTTTCTATTCCCATTGGAGATATTCACATAAGAAACAACTTTAGCCTTAAAAGCCTAATTGCTGTACAGAAAAACTTTAGTAGAGGCTGAATTTTGTTTCTTTTTCTTCTCTCTACATTTTGATATCAAAAGACGAAATGTGGTTTTCTGTTTAAGAATGCTTTTTCCAAAAAGAGGTATACATGGTGCCTTGTTTTTGTGGTTTCTGCCTATCATGCTTGTTTTTGTCTTTGCCAGGACAATCAGTTAACATCACTTCCTTTGGATTTTGGAACTTGGACGAGTATGGTGGAATTGAATTTAGCAACTAATCAGCTGACAAAGATCCCTGAGGATGTATCTGGTCTAGTTTCCCTTGAGGTGTGTGTAAATGAGCATTTAGAATCCTCAGACTCTTCCACAGTGTTTTAAATAAAATTTCAGGTTAAAGTAAGCTATTTCTATTTTGATGAAGATCATAATTAGAGCTGTTTTAATTATACGACCCTATTAGGATGATGAAGTATTGAGTTAATTAGTCTAGGTTTAGTACTTCTGAATTACTCTTGCCCATTCTTGGTAGGTTTGAGTGCTATAAAGTATCTTTTTCAAAAAAAAGTTCATGGGGGCTGGGGATACAGCTCAGTGGCATAGCGCCTGCCTGTCAGGCTCAAGGTCAGGAGTTGATCCCCAGTACCAAAAAAAAAAAAAAGTTCTTTAAAATCCAGTATTCTTTTATCTTTATTCTTTGTCTACTACCCCCCTCCCCACAATCATGGAGTCTTCAGACTGGCCTTTAGAATTTTTCTTTCTATGACTCTGGCCCAATTTCCAACCTAATCACTATGTTAGAAATGTGAGATCTACATTTTGAACTTCGTATGTTTAATTCTTTCTGTTGTTCTCAGTACCTTATTATCACCTCCTTAGTAAAGGCGACTTCTGCTTCTAAATCCCTAGAGTTTTAATATTTTTGGTGAAAAGACTTATTAATAGTACATATAATTTCTCCTGTGTACTTTTTTTTATAATTCTATTTTATTTAATAAGGTGAAGTCATATAGTGTAATGGTTAAAAGTGAGGTCTTTGAAATCTAACAGATCTGGGTGTAATTCCTATTTGGTCTCACTGTATTTATGAGTTCAACCTGTTCTGTTTCTTAAGTCCTGCAGTTTTCTAGGATAATAGTATTTACTTCATAGAGTTGTAATTAGATTATGGTAAGGCACATAATGCATTTAGCATAGTGCTCTGCAAATGATATAAACTCAAGTGGTAGCTGTTATTTTCTTGGTCTTATTATATATTTTTTTATTTTATTGTGGGTTATATAACTTTGGATGAAATAAGTTTACATGAAAAACTAGCTAAAACCTTATGTAGATCTTTTCTACTTAGTGCTTTTTCTAGTATCCCTGTTTCCTTTCTTGTCTACTTCCCTTGTAGTTTATAACTTTGAGAACAAAGATTGTCTTCCTCAGCCTTCTTTGGCCCTTCTTTATCTTTTAGGAAGTCTTAAAATGTAGTAAGTACCACAAATAATAACTGTAGTGAATTGACAATAGGCAGTTACTAGTCAGTTGCTGATTTCCTTAAGTGAAGGTTAATAAGGGGTTTTGAATGATCAGTTATCTAATAAACAATTAAAACTATTCAGCTTCAAAACATATTAAATATGTATGAATATCAATGCAAATAATTAATATTTTAATTTAAATTACTTCTTTTGATTACTTTTGACATACTTGAATAAAAATCTCTTTCCAGTAGTGATGGTGGATTTTTAAATTTTTAGAATAGTAAATGAAATATTTTATGCTATATAATTGTCACCTTATTATATATTTTTTTATATAGCATTCATTGTTTGGAAAATTAGCATTAATAAGTTTTAAGTACACAACAGTAATAAATGAATCCATTTCATGAGTTGACAAGCACTATGAATAATTTCTTTTTAGGTTCTAATACTATCAAACAATCTTCTAAAGAAACTTCCCCATGGTCTTGGAAACCTTAGGAAATTAAGAGAGTTGGATCTAGAGGAGAACAAATTGGAATCCTTGCCAAATGAAATTGCTTATCTTAAGGATTTACAGGTAAAATGTTGTCCTGATGGCTTTATAATATGATTAAAGTTAATAGAACTCATTCTATAAATTGTACCTTTTTTCTTAAGATTTTTATCTAATTTTTTGACCAGATACTTCTCTTACAGAATAGGCTGTTTTGTGTTCATGTAATCTGTCCTTTGTTGTTCTAACAAATGATAATTTTAAAAAGGAAATCCTGCAGCTTACTAAGTCTCATGTAATTTAATTTGCCTGTTTTTTGGTGGATGTGTTGGTTTATATTTACTTTTGTTGTAGGAAGTACATGTGTTAACTGTCTTTTGTTAACCTTGCAGAAATTAGTCTTGACAAACAACCAGTTGACCACACTTCCCAGAGGCATTGGTCACCTCACCAATCTCACTCACCTGGGCCTTGGAGAAAATCTGCTGACTCATCTTCCAGAGGAAATTGGTAAGAGCTCTTGGGATACTGACTCTGCTAAGAACATGCTCTTGTGCTTTCACACAAGTTTTCAGATAAATTTGACAAATCTGTTTTTGCAAGGTGAGGTTATATCTGGCATAAGTTTATTTGTAGCATACGAATGATTGGTGTTGTTTGGTTGACTTTTGATTAGGTTTCCTCATGGGGTATTTGAATTAACGCTGTATTTGAGAATGTTTTAGTATACTTACGTTTACAATAAGTTTTATATAATCTCAGTCTAGAAGAACTATTTCTTCCAGATTTAAAAATCACACAGACTGTGTTAAATTATTAATGTGCTATGCCAAAAGAACATTTCTTTATGAGGCTTTGTGTTTAATACCTATAATCAAATATCAATATTTGGATGTACTTTAGAATTTTTCCAAAAGGAAAACTAAGAGTTTCATGCATGCTGGATAAGCATTTGCTTACTAAGCTATATTCCCATCCCAACTAATAGTTCTAAAATTATTAGTTCTATGGATTGTCTTCTGCCATCTATAGTGTTTTATTCCAGAAGCTCTGTAGATTAGTGGTTAAAAATGGTTTTCGTGATGGTAGAAAATTTAAACTCTGACTCAGCCAGTTATTAGTTTTGTGTCTTTGGATAAGGCGCGTGAACTCTCTAAGCCTCATAAGTTTTATTGTAAAATAAGGATGATAATAGTTGCTTCATATAAAATTGTTTTAAATAATAATCTCTGACGTATAAACAGATCCATAACCTGATAGCTATTGTTTTTATTATTTTTCTAATAAATACGATTTTCAAGTAATCTAAATTTTGACAGTTAAAATTGGAAGCACATAAGGCAACTTTGAGATTATATTTCTAGTAGGTCGATTCATCTGACTTTGTGCAATTTACCTAGAAAATATGACGATCCTAAGATAGTGTAAGAAACAAATTTTAAAGTTATATAAATTGACTTTTGTTTTACTGCTAAATATATAACTGTTAATGAAAGATTTGTATCAAAACAAATTTTTCCACATGAGAAATACATTAATATTAGAAATTGTTCCATTGCCTATAGAAGTATTATAGACACTGATTGTGTAAAGAACTCATTCCCTGAATTATACATGCATATATGTAGCCAAGGTATCCTAAACAGAGTCTCTGTAGACATGGAGAATTTTCAAAAAACTCCAACCTTGGAAACTAATCATTAAGGATGAGGTTCTGATTTTGTCAGTATTGGTATAGAATGTGACCTGAACATGAGGATTTTAAAAAATATCCCAAGTTGATTTGAATATGCAGTAAAGTGTGAGATCTTTCATTGTAGAATTTTAAAACTATATAAAGAGATTAAGAGAAGATGTATATTAAATATATATAATTCTCAGTTCAATTTTTATAGTAACTAATTTTTAAAAATAATCAATTTGATTTTTTTTAAAATAGGTACACTGGAGAACCTAGAAGAACTGTATTTGAATGACAACCCCAACCTGCACAGCCTTCCTTTTGAGTTAGCTCTCTGCAGCAAGCTTTCAATCATGAGTATCGAGAACTGTCCACTCAGTCACCTCCCCCCTCAGATTGTTGCTGGGGGCCCTTCTTTCATCATTCAGTTCTTAAAGATGCAGGGTCCTTATCGCGCCATGGTCTGATACAGATCTGCGTGTCCTACACACTGTTCAGAATCAGACTGCCGTTCACGTTTCACATCTGTATCTGTGTCTATTTATGTAGATATTGATATATATGGCAGATTTATAAAGACTGCATTATGTGTTTCTGCTAATAGAGGAATCATAGCCATTTAGATTTTTTAAAAAATTCTGTACAAAAGGCTTACATAAGTTTTCTTTGCTGAATTTGATGGATGTTTTTCTGTTGCATAATCTGATATGCCAGTTTGCTTAAAAATTGCCAACAAATTATGAATTTATTAAATTTAAGGAACAGAGGTAGTATAGTTAGATAAACATTTCTCTTAGAAAAAATAATGGCAAATGATTTTGTTGCAACTTTTCATAAACATTTTCCCCTTACCAATTGTCAGATCTTTATATATGATAGGCCCTGAAAGTGGAATATTTCTTTAACTTATTTTGAAATTTGAGATTTAAATTTTATATGTTGTTTACAGTCAGAGTAAATCACTGGATTTTTTTTGTTTGTTTGTTTTGATTTGCTCTGTTTTTAATTAGTCACAACTAGAGTTTTTAGCCTCTGTTAAAGAATTTGCATCCACTGGTTTAAATATTAAGATACTTGCTTGTTGAAACAACTGGCAAGATGAAAATAGTGAAAAATCTAAAATTCCTTTAATTTTACTTCTCCAATGAGTTGTGAAGCAAAGTATCTGAGGTAAGTCTTTAGATAGGGGTCGGTTATTGAAACCTTTCCTAGTATAAATATTTTTTTTTTTAAGTTTGGGGGAACAAATTTGTAGTAAAAAGGATTTTTTTTTTCATTTCTGAAAGTTGCAAATCCACAAAAACTAACATGTTTGGCAAATAAATTATACATAAACACATTCTATATATGTATATACAATGCTATATAGATATGTATTTATTATATCATGAACTACAATAGGTAACTTTAAGGATTTTTCTCCCTCTCCTTGTATAATGAAATGAATGTCTTTCTTTGAAAACTGCAATATATGTACGTTTCAAGGTTATTTAACAGTGTACTATGGTTTTATATCTTGACTTGCCTTGAACATCTTTCAGTTCTGGAATATCTGTGTCTAAGCACAATATCTTCACACTGTGCTGTATTGCTGCTGAATTAAATGCACTTTTCCCCATTTGTGGGGCACTGGCTTCAAACAATTCAGTTCAGTATCATTACTTTTAAACTCATCTTTCCTTTCTTGGTAGTTGGTAATACAGTTATGGAAAAGAGGCACATTGCATAGAAGTCATTGGAAGTTCCGTGGAAGTTATGTAAGATGTGCATGTACTATTTGATGTATTTTCTTTCTCTTTATTGCCTTTAAGACTAGCAGAATTGTAAATGTGTGCCCCTTGTATAGTGCTCTTATTTTTGGTAGTGTTGGTCTAAGTAATTTTATATTGAGAGGATGGAGAGAGCAAGTGCATTCTAGATACCATACAAAAAAACACTTCCATACAGTAAATAACTAGTATATATAATTACATATTGCTGCTTTTTTTTCCATTTAGTTGGGCATTGTCTTCTAAACAAACATTTTTTTTTTTAAAAAATTAAGACTATAATATTGATAGAAAGTTGCAGTGTTTTGTTTTTTCTGGAACTCAATTCAGGACTGGCCTTGAAGTCAAACCTATATATCCAATTGGCAATTTTGTAAGGAGCATCTAAGAAATGGAAGGCAGGTGAAGATATAAAACCCTAGAATGCTTAAATGTGCTGTAAAAATATTGTAGATGTCACTGGATTTTACCAAGTAATATCCTTTCTTCTTTTCCATCTACTGTGGCTTTTCAGTTAAAATTTTGTTTATAAAAGGAATTTGTTAATTACAGCTCTACCTTGAGCTTATGTCTGTGTGTTTTTTTTTCCTTTTAATCTCGTATCCAGGTGTGTTTATTTAAGATGATGGAATTTAAACTTTAAAGGTGGTGGTAGCCTATTATCTTTCCTGAAAAAAATGTGGTTATTTCTTAAAATGAAAGTAGATTATCATTTTAAAGTAATTTAGTTACCATACCTTTTTTTTATTTTCATCTGTAACAAAAGGGCAAGGTAATCCCAGTCATGGTAGAAGTGGTTCTACATGTAAGTGGTATATAGCTGTAAAGTATTCAAAAAAAAAATTTAAGATACATAAGACATGTCTTTTGCATGGATGCTACTTCTGTGAACTCGCTAATCTCATTAGTTCTTCAACCAAGAAACTAAAATGGACTCTAATTAGGATAGCCTTATGAAATCAAGATTTATTAAAATAGTTTGAAAAAAATGGGAAATATTGTTGAGTGACACACATGAACTAGTTTGGTTTTTTGTTTGTTTGTTTGCTTCCCCCCTGCCAAAACTGCAGTGAGACTATTTAGCATATCCAAAACTTTTCCTTTTTTTTTTTTTTTTTTGCGGCACCGGGGATTGAACTCACAGCCCTGCGCCTGCCAGGGCAGGCACTTAAGCCACTGAGCCAAACTCTTGGCCCTGGTTTTTTGAGGCAGGGTTGCACTATGTAGCTCAGGCCGGCCTTGCGCTCGCGTTGTAGCCCAAGCCGGCCTCGAACTCACAATGCTCCGCCTACTTCAGCCTCCCGACTGCTGGGATTAAAGGTATGCGCCACCACGCCCGGCTAACTTTTCCTTTCTTTAAGGAAGTGTTTAGTTTCTCTCTTAGATTCAGGAAAGAAAACATTAATATCAAATGTTACATTATAAAAACTGATTTAAACTTTGCTTTTTGTTAATCAGTAGCAGTAAAATGATAATAGAAATATCAAACAGTCTTCCTTTTGTGAGAATTTAATACTTTTTAAATTACAGATGGTTATTTTATACAGAAAGAGGAGATACTAATTATGGACTTGATGGATACTAATGAAAATAGTGGGCAGAAAATCTTGAAAAATAAAATAATGCATAAAATGTTAATTTGTACTTATCTTAAAAGTTAAATTTAAAAGTAATCACAAATTTTAATTTATCTTGCATAGCTTGAATTATAACTCTTCTCTATTGCAATTTATTTAGTTTTTCTGTGATCTTTTGTTACAGTCTTTTGTCATGAATTATGTTTAACCACATGTATTGAGTGCAGATTTCAGCTTGCAGAATTCATGTTTGTTTTTATCAATAAGAATGGGTAACTTAAGTTTATAAAATGGGACGGGGCGCCGGGGATTTAGCTCAGTGGCTCAAGCACTTGCCTGGTAAGTGCAAGGTCTTGAGTTCGAACCCTGGTACCAAAACAAAACAACATAAAATGGGACAGGGATGGTACATTATCAAGTTATTTTGGGCTGACAACCCTGTGACAACTGTCTCAGGAAAATCAGGCTATATGATCACTCTTGTGTTATTCAAACTAGATGCAAGCAAATGGCATACTCCAAAACAAATAGTAGAATAAATTCCCAAAATTTATCAAGGTCATCTTTTGCCTGTACTTGAGAGTAAGATGGCATACCAAATATGTTAGCTCAGTCTTTTCTCTTGTTTTAGTTTTTCTATTAGTTTAGCCCTCACAAATCACTGGGTCAATTAGAAAAAGCATGACAGTCTTTGGTTGACTAATTTCTGAGAATCTGCATGTGTAAGCATTATGACATTGATTTGGGAGTATCTTGAATGTTAAGAAAATAGAAATTTTGTAAAATAGACATCAGTACCTTTGTTACTAAATAGAATGCCTTCTGGTAATAATAATTCTGAGGAAACATTTTAAGATTTATTTATTTATGTATGTATGTATGTATTTATTGGTACCAGGAATTGAACTCAGGAACTCGTGCTTGCCAGGCAGGCGCTTGTGCCACTGGGCCATATCCCTGGCCCAAGATTTATTTTTAACTTTAAAAAAAAAGTTATAAATAAGGGGTTTTTGTTTTTCATTTTTAAAACTGGAGTTGATTGTCATTAGTCCTAAAATAAATGCTTTCTTGTAGGGCACACTTGTTAATTTTCCCACTGACAGTATACATTCTAAATAAAAATTTTTGAATGCGAATACCTGTTTATGATGAAGACCTTAACTTGATGGTAGTTAATAATATTTCAGATTGGAAATTTTCTCAGATTTAGTAGAAGTAGTTTACACAGTTGTCTTAGGACAGGGCTATCAAATGACAGATTTTGTGACTTGAACAGTGTACCACCATTACATGTTTGGTAAATGTTCGTTAACATCCTAGATTTGTAGGTTTATTATGACACTTTTTTTTTCCTTAGCAGATGGCAGTAAAATTGAATATTCTAACATAGTTGGAGTTATATCAAATTTCTGACAGATAGAAGTAAGCTTTGAGAACTTTTTCCCCCCTCACTTGTACAGTGATAGTAGTTTGACCAATGTGGAGGTTCAGTTTTTGTGAAAATTGTTAGCTGTCCATTCTAACATCCTTTCAACCATGGAATAATATTTAAATGGAATTACAAGTAGTTTATATTTAATGGGTATTCTTTAAAGATCATCTTACTTGGGAAATCTAATTCAAGACTGGGTGCTTTATCATTGACTGTCATTAGGTTTCCCATGTTACCTAATTACCTATTAAATATATTACTGGTGTCATTTATATGGAGAATTTAACCTTACAATGGTCTAATCAAAGTTAGTACACAAGGGGCATCTGTATGAACCATTTCTACCATCATCTTTTCATGATTTTGAAATTATTCAATTCTGTCCATCTACCTAGTACTTAAAACTGGTTGCCCTCTAATAAAGAAAACGTTAAATGTATGGCTTAAATAATTATTTTAATATTAACCTTTAATAGAAAACTGCACCAGTATATAATTTTCCTCATTTACTGTTTTTCTACTTCAAAACTCATTTTTAACATAGTTTAAAAGGTTGTCTTGTAATTGCTAAATAAGAATACAACAAAGTATTTATTGATTTCAGTTTTTAAGATCACATTCCACTTATGTTTAGCAGGGTTTATACTCTGTAAATATTTGCCTAATCTGAATTGTGATTCAAAACTAAAAGACAGACAGCTTTCAAATAATGTACTTTTTACCTAAGTTACATTGTCTGGTATTTTGACCATGTAAAAAGTACCTTAATAGTATATATTAATCTGTTCAATATAAATAATTATTTGTAAGTGTTCCACCAGTGAGTCTTTTAAAACTGTTATGCTGTGTGTCACTAAAGCTGGATATAAAATCAGTATCATAGAATCACAAAAATGTGGAAATGAAATAACTTCCATTACATTTAATCTGGAAAACTGAAACAGGTGCAGAAAATTAGGTGCACGAAAACATGCAGCTAAGTATTACATATAGTCAAGTAGTGTCCTTCAGTGTAGTTGTATGTGTTCTCATTTATCATTTATGAAACCCCAAATTTATGGGGGGCTTACTATGCTGCTGTATCTTGTAATGAAGACTGCACCATAATGGAGACATTATATTATTAGAAATAATTCTCCCACTCTCTGAGCTGCCTTGTCCTAAAAGTGTTTATTCTCCATGCACTTTACAGAAAACTGTGTGTGGCTTGTAAGAAACTGTAGCCTAACTCAATTGTTTTAAGATGTCATGTTAACCAAAGATAAAATTTCAGTGCTAGTTTCCTGGTGGGGGGAATTGTAATAGTGACAAAATTATTTGTTTTGCAGTATTTCACAAGAACTTTGTGGTTAACAGAGAGCTTATTCAACAGGAACTCTTCAGTTAGCCAGAGAAAATTTACCAAGGAAGATAACAAATATCAGTCCTATACACAGTGTGATTAAATGTCATCTTCTGGGATTCTTTTATGTGTGTTTTTTAAAGATCACTCTGGCTACCTTGAGAAAACTGGATTGAAGGGAATTAAAACTTGAGGCCAAAAAGGCTAGATAGGAAGTTGTTAGAGTAATCCAACAGATAACAGTGGCTTTGATTAGGTTTGTAGCAGTGAAAGTGGATAGAAGTGTTTGAGAGCATTTTAGGAAGAAATATTGGTAAGAATTCATGCTTAAGTAAAGTAAGACATAGTGGTAGTTTAAGCATCTGGTCATAGTGTTTTTGGGGGAGGATCAGGTACTTACAGTTTGTTTGAAGGTAGGTAGAGGATGTGGGCCATCAAGTGGAGATATCAAGAAAGTAATTGAATACATTGGTGCTGAGAAAGTGAAGCCTGGAAACCTGACTGGCATAAAGATCATAATCGAAACAAAGATTCCCACTGGAGATAGCATAGGATGGAAAGAAGATGGAATTCCAGTGAACTGCATCTTTTAGGAAGAAGCTATCAAAACTAATTTTCTATAATAGAGGGGAAGTTTTTATTTTGCCAAGATTTGGGGTGGATGTCCGAAGGAGAATAATATTAGAGACTCTTATCTTTCCAATAATCTTATATAACTTGTTCTTTTTTCTAGAAGCTTGAGGTTCAATATTAAGTTGTTTATTTGAGCTCATTTTGTTTTCCTGATACTTTACTGTGAAATACTTTGCTGTAAATTTCCGTCTGAGGACTGCTTTCATTGTGTTCCATAACTTCTTGTATGTTGTACTGACATGAATGTTTAGTTAGAGACATTGCTTAATTTCTTGTAATTTCTTCTGTGACCTGTTGGTTGTTCAGTAGGATGTTATTTAATTTCCATGTGTTTGTGGAGTTTTTGTGGTCTCTTTTACCATTTGTTATGGTTTGTGTCTGGATGTGCCCCCAAAGTCTCATGGGATCATGGGAGGCAGGCCTTTTGAAGGTTGCTGAATCTAGAGTTTGAGATTGGTTCATTGTCTAGTGCTGGGATTGGTCATGTGAGTGCTGCACCTGCCCTGGGGCAGGTAGCCAGCAAACAATGTAAGGGAAGGAAAGAGGCATGCTCCTTTTGTCCCTTTTTTCTCGTTGCTTTTGTTGTCTTCTGCTGCCGTGAACTGTTGGCTGCTGCCATTTGCCACTCTGCCTTGGAGCCAGCTAATTATGGAGTTGAAACCTCCACAAACTGAACTAAGTAAACCTTTTCTTCATTTTGGGCATCAGATATTTTGTCTCAGCAACAAGAGAAAAATAACCTTGACAGCGTTGTTTTCCAGTTTCATTATGTTATAGTCAGATAATATGCCTAGGATAATTTCATTTCCTTTGCATTTGTTTAAGCATGTTAATGAGCTAGTATGTAGTCTTTTGGAGAACAGGCCATGTACAGCTGAGAAGGACGTGTATTCTGATGTTGTGGGGTGGAACACTATACCCAAAGGAAGGAAGAGTCGCCGGGGATTTAGCTCAGTGGCATAAGCACCTACCTGGCAGGTGCGAGGTTGTGAGTTCGATTCCCGGTACAAAAGAACAAAGGGGGGGGGGAGAGTATTAGAGTAGGAAAAAAAAAAAGAAAACTTAACTCATACTATCATGCTAGAAGAAAGGGTTTTGAATATTTTTATCACAAAGATTATAAACGTTTGAGAAGATTTTCCCTGATTTCAGCATTATACCATGTATATATAGATATATCAAAACATCAGTGCTAACCATAACTATGCACAATTTTTGCTTTAATTTATCATTTGAAATTAACTTTTTATAACAGCTTGCTCAAAGTAATAGCTACAGTGTGCTCAGTGTACAGATAGGTGAGGAATTGAAAATATTCTGTTGTAAAGTACTTGTTGTGCCCGTGAAGTGGTATATGTCATTTGGAAGGGAATTGGGGTTGATGTAAATCTATATTGCAAATTCTAGGGCAACCACTAACAAAAGTGACGGAAAAACTTATACTAAGAAATGCTACATAAAATGCTCAATTCAAGTGAAAGAAGTCAGAAAAAGTATGGAAGATGAAGAGGATGATAAATAGAAAATAATTGCAGTAGGTACTAACCCAACAATATCAACAGTCTCTTAAGTGTGAATGGTCTTAATATGCCAATTAAAACCCAGGAGTATCGTAATAGATAAAGAACAAGACTCAACTGTATACTGCCTAAAAGAAGATCACTATGCAGATAGGAAATGGAGAAACATTCCATGCTAACACTAATTAAGCTTGATTAACTTGAGTAATTTGAGACAAAGCAGACTTCACAGCAAGGAAATTAATAAGGAATAAAGAGGGCCATTATATAGTAAAAAGGTCAGTTCTTGAAGATATCTGTAGTACATAGATATCTGCAGACTGTCAAAATATGTAAGGCAAAAATATTTGCAGAGAAAATGGATCAACTCAATATTGTAATTGGGGACTATAACATCTCAGAAATGGACATATCCAGAGGTGGAACATCAGGACAGAATTGAACACAATACCATGAGTCAACCAGATGTAATTGATGTACGTGGAGTACTTCACCAACAGCAAAATACACATTCTCAACTTCTCATGAACTTTCACCCATTCTTGACCATAAAACATCAAATTTAAAAGAACACCAGTCATAAAAGTATGCTGTCAAACTATGATGAAATTAAACTAGAAACAAAGGTAGTTGGAAAATTCTAATACATTGGAGGTTAAATTCTAAATAATAAAGGGGTTATTATTTGACTTAATGTATTTTGAATTTATCTGAGAACTGTTTTGAGCTAAATGTAAATGAAAAATAAATTTGGTACAGTTAAACTTCCTACAGGGAAATTTATAGCATTGTGTGTATACATGAAAAATAAGAAAAAGCTTCTCAGGCAAATTTTATCCAAAATAAAGCAGAATAAATGAAACTTTGAGTACAAAACAAAAGCAGGAAGTCAATAGAGAAAAATTTTAAAAACTGCAAATTGGTTGTTTGAAAGATTAATAAAACTGATTTAGCCCCTAGCCAGGCTGAAAGAGAACACAATCAGAATGAAAGAAGGGACATTACCATACTTCCCATGGATATTTAGAATTTTTTTTTTATTTTAAAAAGCAAAACAAGGATGGAAATGGTACAGAATTTCAAAAAAACAAAAACCACTACTTAATGTAACACATATTATCTTAAAAGTAGTTGTTCAGGTTACAAGATTTAGGCATGAAAAAAATGATCAAACAAAGCTCAAACTATTCTTTTTGATGAATTAAGATTATATAATTATTTATCCTGTATACATATATACGTGTACACACATGTACGTGTACATAAACTTTTCCTGTTCCCTATCCCGATTGTTCTTTCCTTTTGAGCACTTTCCCTTTCATTATCACAATATCTATTGTATATTTTGGATCTCATTACTCTTTCAGCTTTTTTTTTTTTGTTTACACTAGGGAGACTGATATTTACAAATGTGAGTTTCATTTATTTCACTTATAAGAATGGTCTCTAATTGCCTTCATTTACTTATAAAAGCCTCAATATTATCTTTTATAGCTGAGTAATATTCCGTTGTATAAAAATACCACATTGTTTTTACCCATTCCATGGTTGATGGACATTTGGGTTGCTTCCAAGATTTAGCTGTTACAAATTGTGCTGCTATAAATATGGGTGCAGATATATTGCTGTGGCATGACATTTTCAATTTTTCTGGGAAAATACCCAGAAGGGGAATAGCTGGATTGAATGGGACTTCCAATCCTAGTGTTTTGGGGAATCTCCAGTGACTTCTGCAGTGGTTGTATAGGTCTACACTCCCACCAACAGTGGAGAAACTTTCCTTTTTCCCCACAGCCCTGCCAACATTTGTTGTCAGTTGATTTCTTGATGGCAGCCATTCTTACTGGAGTGGGATGGAATCTTATTGTTATTTTAATTTGCATTTCTTGAACGACCAGTGACGTTGAGCATTTCTTCATGTATTTATTTGCCATTTGTGTTTCATCATCTGAGTATATGTTCATTGCAGATGCCCATTTTTGAATTGGGTCTTTGAATTTGGGGGTCTGATGTTTTTCCATTCTGTATGTGTTGAAGATACAAGTCCTTTGTCTGAGGGACAGCTGACTAAAATTCTTTTCCATTCTGTGGGTTTTCTTTTCATTCTGTTGCTGATTTCTTCTGAAGTGCAAAAACTTTTTAGTAAGATGAGATGCCAGTTGTTGATTCTTTGAAGTACTTCATATGCGGTTTGCGTTTTGTTCATGAACTCTTTGCCTACCCCTAAGTCTTCAAGATTTCTACCCACCTTGTCTTCCAGTAGACTTAGTGTTTCTGTTTTAATATTTAGATTTTTGATCCATTTTGACTTTAGTGCATGGTGATAGATATGAGTCTAATTTCAGTCTTTGGCATGTGGAAAGCCAATTTTTCCAGCACCATTTGTTAAAGAGGCTTTCTTCCAGTGAACATGTTTAGCCCCTTTGTGAAAGATAAGGTGGCTGAGTGTCTTTGTAGTTGTGTCTGCATCTTCTAATCTATTCCTTTGATCCTCAGGTCTGTTTTTTTTGTTTGTTTGTTTTTGCCGGTACCATGCTGATTTTATCACTGTAGCTTTGGAGTATAATTTCAGGTCATGCATTGTATTGCCTTCTGCCTTGCCTATGTTGCCCAGGATTGCCTTTGCTATTCTGGGTCTCTTTTGTTTCCAAATGAATTTTGAAAGTGTTTTCTCTAGATCTGTGTGGTATGTTAATGGTATTTTGATGAGGATTGCATTAAATCTGTATGACAGTTTTGGGAATATGGCCATTTTTACTATGTTGGTTCTTCCTATCCAAGAGCAAGTGATATCTTTCCATTTTCTAATATCCTCTGCAATCTCTTTTTTTAGAGTACTATAGTTTTCATTCAACAAATAGGTCTTTTATATCCTTTATTAGGTTGATTCCTAAGTATTTCATTTTTTTTGATGCTATTGTGAAAGGTATTATTTCCATTATTTCTCAGAGAGTTTGTTGTTTGTGTAGAGAAATGTTACTTGATATTTGAGTGTTAACTTTGTATCCAGCTACACTGTTGAATTTGCTTATTAACTCTAGTAGTCTTTTGATGGAGTTTTTGGGGTCTTCTCCGTAGAGTATCATGTCATCTTCAAATAGTGATCATTTAACTTCTTCCTTTCTTATCTTTATTACTTTCATTTCTGTCTCTTGTCTAATTGCTCTGCTAACATTTCCAGAACTGTATTGAGTAGGAGTGGTGATAGTGGACATCCTTGTCTTGTTCCTGATTTTAGAGTGAAAGCTTTCAGTTTTTGTCCGTTTAGTGTGATGTTGGCTGTTGGTTTGTCATAGATGGCTTTCATCAGATTGGGGTAGATGTCATCTATTCCAATTTTCCACAGGGTTTTTATCATGAACAAGTGCTGGACTTTATCAGAAGATTTTTCTGCATCTATTGAGATGATCATGTGATTTTTGTCTTTGGCTCTGTTGATGTGGTATATTACATTTATTGATTTTCATATGTTGAACCATCCTTACATTCCTGGAATAAATCCCATTTGGTCATGGTATATAATCTTCTTGATGATTTGCTGCACTCTATTTGCTAGTATTTTATTGAGAATTTTTGCATCCATGTTCATTAGGGAGATTGGCCTATAGTTCTCCTTTTTGGTTGGGTCTTTTGGTATCAGAGTAATACCTTGCCTCCAGGAATGAGTTAGGGAGAATTACTTCCCTTTGAATTTCACTAAAGAGTTTGAGATATATTGGTGCTAAATCTCTAAATTTCATGTAGAATTCAGCTGTGAACCCATCAGGACCTGGGTTTTTTTTTTTGTTGGTAAGTTTTTAATTATGTTTTCAATTTCAGTAACTGATTCTTGGTTACTCAAAATTTTTGTCTTCTTGATTCAGCTTTTGTAATTCATACATTTCTAGGAATCTGTCCATTTCTTCTGTGTTTTCCAGCATATGTGAGTAAAGATTTTCAAAGCACATATTGATGATCTGAATTTCCACAGGATCTGCAGTAATTTGAACCTTTTCATTCCTTATTACATGAATTTGTTTTTCTTTTTCTTGATAGGGGTTTGTCAATTTTATTTATTCTTTCAAAGAACCTACCCTTTGATTCCTTATTTCTTTGTATTGTTTTCTTAGTCTCAATTGCATTAATTTCTGCTCTGATCTTTATAATTTCCTCCCTTCTATGAGCTTTTGGCTTGACTTGTTCTTGTTTTTCTAGAAGCTTAAGGTGTAGCATTTGGTTGTTTATTTGTGCTCACTCTGTTTTCCTGATGTGACAGTTCATTGCTGTATACTTCCCTCTTAGGACTGCTTTCATTGCATCCCACAGGTTTCAGTATGTTGTATCTGCATTTTCATTGAATTGTAGATATCGTTTAATTTCTTCTTTAATTTCATCTGTAACTCATTGGTTGTTCAGGAGGGTGTTATTTAATTTCCATGTGTTTATGTAGGTTTTGCAGTTTCTTCTGCCATTAATTTCCAATTTCAGTGCACTATGGTCAGATAATATGCATGGGATAATTTCAGTTCCTTTGCATTTACTTAAGCATGTTCTATGGGCTAATATACGGTCTATTTTAGAGAATTTCCCATGTGTAACTGAGAAAAATATGTATTGTGATGATGTTGGGTGGAACACTGTAAACATCTAGTAAGTCCATTTGTTCACAAGTTTGGTTCAGTGCTGTTATTTCTTTACTGCCTTTTTTCTAATTGATCTATCTTTTTGTGACAATGAGATATTAAGGTCCCCTGTTGCAACTGTGTTCTTGCGTATTTGGTTTTTCATGTCTGTTAGTATTTGTCTTTTATAGCTGGGTGTTCCTGTATTTGGTGCATATATATTTATGTTGTCTCTTCCTCTTGAATTTTTCCCCTAACAAGTAGGTAGTGCTCTTTTTTATCTCTTTTGATCATTTTTGGTTTGAAGTTTACGTTGTCTGCGAACAGAATAGCTACCCCTGTTTTTTCTGTGTTCCTGTCACATGGAGTATTGTCTTCCATCCTTTGGCTTTCAGTCTATGGGTTTCCACTCAAGTCAGATGTGTTTCTTGTATACAGCATATTGTTGGATCCTGTTTCTTGATCCATTCTGTCAATCTGTTTCTTATAATTGGTGAATTGAGGCCATTTACATTGATGGTTATAACTAACATGTACAGGCTTAACTTTGTCATGTTATTTTCCTGTTGTTGGTTCCCTGCTTTTCCCCCTTGTTAAATTGCTTGCCCTGCCTGGTGTTTCTTTCTGGTGTTGTTCTGGGAATTGTCATTTTTATCTTTCTCTAGTATGTCTTTTAGTACTGTTTCTAGGATTGGTTTGGGGGACATGAATTTCTTCAGTTGTCCATTGTCTTGGAAGTATCTTATTTCTCCATTAATTTTGAAACAGAGTTTTGCAGGGTTTATCAATCTGGGTTGAAAGTTGTTTCTTTTTAGGCCTTAAAATACTTCCCTCCAAGCTTGTCTTGATTTGAGGGTTTGTGTTGAGTAGTCTGTCATGATTCTAATGGGCTTCCCTTGATAAGTGAGCTGTGTCTTTCCTCTAACAGCTTTTAGTATTCTGTTTTTATGCTGAATTACTGGGATCTTGATTATTACATGTTGGTGTAGATTTATTTTGGTTATGACTTTGGCATTCTATATGCCACACTTATCTGTATAGCAGATTCTTTTCCCATGTTTGGGAAATTTTCTGCTCTTCTGTGAATAGTTTTTGTATGTCATTTGCATTGACTCCTGCAATTTCATTGACACCCATTAGTCTTGTATTGTTTTTCTTTGCATTGTCTTGAAGCTGTTGAATTGTTATTTCATGATCCCTTGTTATTTTTAAAAGTTCTTTCCTTTCATGATTGCTAACTGCGATCCTGTCTTCAAGATCTGAAAGTCTTATCTTCAGTTTCATTCAAGTGGTTTTGCCAGCTTTCAATGGAATTTTTAATTTCCTGGATATTTCTTTGAGTTTGTTTCATGCATTCTATTTTTTTCCTATATTGTTCATTCAAGGTTTCTATCATTTTCCCATGCACCTGTACTTTTTTATCTATTTCTTCTCTAGCTGGGCTGAGGAACTCCTTTATTTATTAAGTTTGTTATTTCTTTCTTTACCTGTGAGATTATTTCTAATCTGATTTTCTCTACAGCCTCATGGGTTTGTTTCTTTATTTCACTGGCTGTCTTCAGAAATTTCAGGCATAAGACTTCCAATGTCCTCTATTTTGATGTCTCCTGTACTTTTTCCTGATTTACTGGGTGTTTGAGATTGCATTTTGCTTTATCGGTTTGTCACTTTTGCCTCTTGAGTTAGTATTTTGGTCTTTTCAATCCCGCTAGTTCAGTCCTTCCTATGTGTGGCTGACGTTCACCCAGTTGTTGGCCCTATAATGTAGGGGAGGGGCCAGTCACCTGAATTCCTCCTGCAGGACCTGTTGGGTGAGTCCTATATTCTTAGGCTGAGTAGCCTAGGAGTATTGATGTAAGCCAACCCTTAGGTCCTATTGTTACTGTGGCTTCAGGCTGTTCCAGGCCACCAGATCCACCTGTCTATAGTGTCCACCCCAGCTGGGGCCCTACTGTGCCACTGGGGCTCCTGTAGGCCCCTTCAGGTTCCTCTGGGTGGGGCCAGGCCTCATGGGCATTCTCCCCCACCCACCCAGGGTTCTCTGTATGGAAGAAGGACTCGCCTACACTCTTGCTCACCCAGGTCCTACAGCTGGGGGGAGGCTCCTGTTGACCTACTGAGGTCGTGTACGTAAAGGGGCAAATTCACCACACTGTCACTGGCCAGCCGAGGTCCTCTGTGTGGGGGAAAGGGTTGCCGAGTCTCCCATCAGCCAATCAAGGTACTGCAGGTAGTCGCTGACTGTCCGAGGGCTGCTGAGGTCGTCTGGTTGCAGGCGGAGGGCGGCTGAGGCTCGCTTCAACTGCTGAGGTGGTCCGGGTGCAGGGAGATTGCTGCGGAAAATTCTGTTGACTTCTGAGGTCTTTCAGGTGTGGGGGAAGGGCAGCCAATGATCCCCTCCACTGCTGAGGTCCTTCAGGTGTGGGGGAAGGGTGGCCCAGGCTCCCCTCAGCTGCTGAGGTCGTCTGGGTACAGGGGAAGCAGTTCCCCTGGATATTAAAAGGATAATAACTGTGAAAAGCTTTGCCCGTAAATTTGATAACCTAAAAGAAATTGAATCAAGCCCAGCGTGGTGGCGCATGCCTTTAATCCCTGCATTCCGGAAGGCTGAGGTAGGAGGAGCATTGTGAGTTCGAGGCCGGCTTGGGATACAAAGTGCAAGGCTTGCCTGAGCTACATAGTGCGACCCTGTCTCAAAAAACTAGGGCTGGGGGTTTGGCTCAGTGGCTTAAGCACCCGCCTGGCAGGTGCGAGGTTGCGAGTTCGATCCTTGGTGCCACAAAAAGAAAAAAAGAAATTGAATCAATTCCTTGAAAGACACAAAATAACATCTACGCAAAACTCATACTAAATAAATGGGGTCTATGTTAAAGAAATTGAATACATAATACAATTCACTGATGAGTTGTATCTAATGTGTAAGGAAAAAAGTAATACAGTCAGTTCTCTACAGTCTCTTCCAGAAGACAGAAGTAAGGGGGTTGGGGATTTAACCCAGTGGCAGAAGTGCCTGCCTAGCAAGTGCGAGGTCGTGAGTTCAATCCCCAGTACAAAAAAAAAAAAAAAAAAAAAAAAAAAAAGTGTCCAAAAGATAGAAGTAGAAGGAAAATTTCCTCATTCTATGGGGTCAGAACTACCCAAAGACTTTCCAAAAAGAGAAACTTATGCACAAATCTGTCATAAACATTGATACAAAATTCCTCAACAAAATATTGGGAAATCAAATAAGATAGTGCGTAAGTAGTTGACCAAGTAGTATCTATGCAAGGCTGTTTCAACATTAGAAAATTACTCAGTGTAATCCATCACATCAACAGATTAAGTAAAAATACAAAATCATATCTATAGTGTCATATCAATAAAAGCAGAAAAAGCATTTGTCAAAATCCAGTACCCCTTCATGATAACTCCCAGGAAATAGAGAAGAACTTTCTTGACTTGATAACACCTACAAAAACCCTTTAGCTAGCATCATAATGGTTAGAAACTTGAAACTTTGCAATAAATCTAGGAACAAGGCAAGGATGTCATGAAAACAATGATTATAATGAAGTTGCATGATACAAGTTTCATATACAAAAGTCGATTTTCTTATATATCAGTGAAGAACAGTTGGAATTTAAAATGAAAAATATACTAATGTTAGCATAGCTTGTAAATGAAATACTTGGATATGGATATAATTTTAACAAAATAAGCCAGCTGTGGTAGTCCATGCCTGTGGTCCCAGCTTTCAGGAGACTGAGGCAAGAGGATCATCATGAGTTTGAGGTCAGCCTGAACTATATAGTGAGACCCTGTCTCAAAACCCCCAAAATTAACAAATATGCATAAGGTCTATATGAGGATAAATACAAGTATTGGTAGAGGCCGAAAAACTTAATAAATGGGGAGATGTTCCATATTCATGGATAGACAATATTTTGAAGTTCTTCACAACTTGATCTACAGACTTAACACATTTCCAATCAAAATCCCAGAATGATTTTTAGACAATGGTGAACTGATACTAATATCTGTATGGAAAGGCAGAAGACCTAGAATAAATACAATATTGATGGAGAAAGAAAAGTTGGAGAACTAATACTACTCAATTTAAAGAATTGTCATAAAAAACATTAATCTGGACAGTATGGTATTGCTGGAAGAATGAACAAATAGATCAGTGCAACAGTTTAGCATGCCCCAAAAGAGAACCACACAAATACAGACAAATGATTTTTCACAAAGAAGCAGGAGCAATTCAGTGGAGAAAGGATGGCCTTGAGCAACTGGGCATCTATGCAAAATTTTAAAAAATGAACTTTAATTCGTCACTGAAATTAACTCAATGGGCCATATATCTAAATGTAAAATACAAAATTCTATAACAACTAAAAGGCAACATAGGGGGGAAAATCTAGATTCTCTAAAGTCTGGCAGAGAATTTTTTATTAAAAAACTAAAAGCACAATACATGAAAGATATAGTAGGTTAGATTTAAATAAAATTCAACATTTTTGCTTACAAAAGACACTATCAAGAGAATGAGAAGGCAAGCCACATAGGAAATCTTTTCAAAAGGTTTATCTGATTCATTCAGGATATACAAAACTTTTAAAATTCAAGATAAGGAACTACTTGATTTAAAATGACCAAAAGAGTGAGATCCCTCACAAGATGTACAAACAATGGTAAATAAGCTTCTGAAAAGAGGGTCAGCATTAGGAAATTGCAAATTAAAATATTGAGATTCCACTGCACACTCATTAAAATAGCCAAACTTACATTGGTGACACCAAATGCTTATGAAAATCGGAATCAACAGGAAGTGTCATTTATTGATGGTGGATACAGAAAACTAAACATATTCTTATCTGAAGATGCTCTTCAGTATTTATCCAAATAATCTGAAAGCTAATATCCACACAAACACCCGTACTGAAATGCTTTAGCAGTTTCATTCATAATTGCCAAGTTTGCAAGAACCAACATGTATTTCAGCAGGTGAATGGATACAACCTTGGTGCATGGAAACAATGGATTACTATTCAGTATTAAAAATAAATGGACTATACAGGAGGGAGTGTCAAACACTGTCAAGAGTTCCATCCAGATTTTCTTGAACCCTTGTAACCATGAATCATATGTCAGTGTAAATGGATGAAGTAATACCCAGCAGATTAGTAAAGCACAGTTCTGGGTGTGTCTGTGGATAACTGCCATATAGGCTGCAAACTGAAGGGAAGGGAAGATCCTCCACAGCTGTGAAATAAAAAGAGAAAGGAGTGTGTTTATTTTGAAGAGCTCTAGTCTTCCTGAACAGGTCCTTCTTTGCTGCCATCGCCTTTGGACATTGGTCTCCACATCTCATTTCTTTAGCCTTCCAATGGAGACATGCGCTGGTGACCCTCCAGTGAGCTTCTGGGACTTTGACCTTTGTTGGTACTGCATCCTTGATCCTTCGTGTTCTGTGGCTTCCATCTTGGCAGAGCAGCTGCTGGATTCTCCATAGTTGACCATTGTGGACCCTTCCACCTCTGATTCTGTAACCCTACCTAATAAATCCCCTTTTTATTTTCTATTGATTCTGTTCCTCTACAAAACTCTAATTATAGTCCTTTACTATTTTCATGCATGCTGATTGTCTCTGGGGGCTGTTTGGAAAATGTCTAAACAAGTATACTATCAAACCACAAAAGACATGAAATTACAATGCTTCTAAGTGAAGAAACCAATCTGAAAAGGCTACATACTATATGATTCCAGCGAGATGATGTCTTTAAAAAAACAAATCTGTGGAAACAGTAACAAGATCAGCACTTACCAGATGTATGTGGAGAGAGCGATGAATGGGGTTGGGGGTGGAGGATTTTTAGGAGGATGGGACTATTCTGTACAATAATGTAATGGTGGACCCATGTCATGATCTTCTGTCAAAGCCCAAGTGAACACTACTGAGAACTGTTGCCTTTGGATTTTAATGATGCCTTAATGTTGGTTCATCACTTGTAATAAATGCATCATTCTGGTACAGGATGTGGATGGTCAGGAAAAGCTGAGGGTGTGTGAAGGAAGGAGTACATGGGAAATCTCTACTTTCTGCTCAATTGTGCTGTTAACCTAAGACTGTTCTTAAAAATAGTCTATTAAAAAAAAAGTCACAATAGGGTGATCTAATCTAGGTAAACCTTGCTAAAAATGTGCTATTTGAGTCAGGTTTTACAGATTAAATTTAGCCATATCTAGGAGAAGGGCATTATAGTTAGAACAGCTGATACTTGAGAAAAAAAAAATTGAGGCTTGTGTGACTGGTGCTGAGCAAACAAGTTACAAAAAAATAGATGAGAAGTGGGTAAGGGAGAAGAGCACATTATAAGGCCTTATGAGTAATTTTAAGAATTCTGTTTTTTTCTTTTTTTTTTTTTTCTTGTGGTCCTAGGGGCAACAAGAGCCTCACATGTGCTAGGAAAGCACTCTTCCGCTGAGCTATAGCTCCAACCCAGGACTTAAATGAATACTTGTAGAAACATGGCTCTGTCACTACCATTTACAAACCTGTTATGGCTTGTATGTAGATATCCCCTGCAAAGCCTCATGTGATCATAGGGGTTTTTCAGAGAAGGCTGGATCATGGGTGTGTGAATGTGGATTAAGTGTATAATACTGGGATTAAGGGTATGTGGTACTAAATTAGTCCACTAATTTAGTGATTGGAATTAGCATAGTTCTGGGTGTGGATACTAACACTAATCAAAAGGCTTACAGCCTAGATGGAATATCAAGGGAGAGAAGGAAGGCAGGTTTGCTGCTGCTGCTTGCGGCTTCCCTGTCTCCTGCCCACTTGCCATGGACTGTTTCTCCCCTGTGATGCCCCCCTGCCATGCCACTCTGTTTTGGAGCCAGCTGACTATGGACTGAAACCTACAAACTATGAGCTGAATAAACCTTTCCTCCTTTAACTTTGGGTATTGTGTATTTTGTCCCACTAATGAGAATATAACTAACACAATGCTCCAAGCAAGGTATTTCACTTCTCTGTGCTTTACATTACTCAGATCTGGGAGATAATAAGAGAATTGAACTATTAGTGTTTATATGAACCAAATGAGTTCATATATGTAGAGGTCCCAGAATAAGCTAGTATTTATACTTTCATCATCATTTGGAGCAAAGGAATAATATTATTTGATTATGTAGTTAAGACATTGTTTGCTATGTTGAAAATGTGTAGGTGCATTGTGGAGTGGAGTGGAGAAGATTTATGGCAAAAGACATGAAATTGATCTACAAATATTTGAAAAGGATATCAGTTTTATTTGTAAGAAAATAAATTAATGCTACATACTATTTTTTACTAATCAGATTGGTGAATTTAAGTTTCACCATATGTTCAATTTGTAAGACTTTAAGGAGAATAAGCTCCAGAGTTCATTACTGGTGAGACTATGAAATCATACAACTTCTGTACAGGGAAATTTGGACCATATAATACAATTATATATGCATTTTCAACTCAATCCCACTTCTAATAATTTACCCCGAAGATATATCTTTAGCAATATGAAAGTACATAAGCGTATGTTTATTCACTGCACCATTATTTATAATTTTAGAAACCAGATGCCCAAGCACAGGGAATTGGTTAAATGTCCTGTGATGTATGCACAATTGGAATACTATGCAACTTTTAAGAAAGTGTATGAAGAGAACATTCTTTACAGTCAGAAGCTGATATGGAGTTCTTTCTAAAGACTGAAGGGGGAAAAATCGTAGGCCGTCATCCATGATAAACATACCTGCAAAAATCCTCAACAAAATACTAGCAAATAAAATTCTGCGGCATATCAAATGAGATTATACACCATGATCCAATGGAATTTATCCTTTGATACAAAGATGGTTCACCATAAGCAAACAAATGAATATAACATGCTATGTTAATAAAATGAAGGATAAAAATCTTACAATCACAGCAGATATATAAAAAGCATTTAGTTAAAACCAACATTTTTCTTGATAAAAATCAACAAATTACATATAGAATGAATATATCTCAACACAACAAAGGCTGTATGTGACAATGTCACACCTAATATGCTCACCAGTGAAAAGTTGAAAGCTTTCCTTCTAAGATCAGTAAAAAGACAAGAGTGCCACTCTTACTCCTTTTATACAGCACAATACTGGAAGTCCTAATCACAAAGCAATTAGGCGATTAAGAAAAAAGGCAAGAAAACCAAGGAAAAACAAAAAGGAAAATGTCAAATTGTCTCTTTTTGCAGATGATGTGGTCTACATATATAAAACCCAAAGATACAAAAAATTCATTTAGTAGTACTTTATTAAATTCATCTATTAGTTCTAATATTCTAGTGAGTAAATTTGGTAAAGTTGCAGGATGGAAAATAAACACAAAAATCAGTTGTGTTTCTATATACTAGCATAGCAAACTATCTGAAAAAAATTAGGAAAAGATCTCATTTACAAAAGTGTCAAAAATAATAAAGTGCTTAGGGATAAATTTTGCCAAAGAGATGAAAGGTCTTTATATCAAAAACTCTAAGACTTTGTGAAATAAAGATACAAATAAATAGACATCCCATGGAAGAATTAATATTGATAAAATATCCATACTATTCAAAGTTATCTACAGTTCAATGCAACTTCTATCAAGACTCCAATGGCACCTTTCATAGAAGTAGAAAAGCACTCTTAAATTCATGTAGAACCACAAAGGAACATAAATAACCAAAGCAATCTTGAGTCAGAACAAAATTGGGGACCCTGACACTGATTACAAAGTTATTGTAATCAAAACAGTATGGTTTGGATACTATACGGGGGATATAGCTCAGTGGCACAGTGTCTGCCTGGCAAGCACAAGGCTGTGAGTTCAATTCCTGGTACCAAAAAACCAAAAACAACCCCCCCTAAAAAAAAAAACAGTATCGTGCCAGTTTAATAGACACATATCAATAGGACAGACTAAAGAGCTCAGAAATAAACCCACTCAGATACTATCATCTAGGTTTTTTTTTTTTTTTTTTTTTTTTTTTTTTTTTTTTACCAAGAACCCACAATGGAGAAAGAATAATCTCAATAAGTGGTGTTAGGAAAATTAGATACCTATATAAAAAGAATTTCCTGGGGCACAGGAAACAGGGCAGTCGGTATAAAAGCCAGACCATACAGTGCTCTGCAGGTCCTAGCGATGGCTCAGATTTTCCTGAGTGGCCCTAACGCCTTGAGTGTTCCCAGTGTGGTGAGGAAATCTAAATTCCATGCTGAAGAAGCTCCCCCCTTAGCTAGTCATGGTGGTGCCTTACATGGTGGTATAATTCTAGCACTCTGGGAGGCAGAGGCAGGAGGATGCCAGGCCTGGGCAATTTAGCAATTTAGCAAGAACCTGCCTCAAAAGTGTGTGTGAGTGGGGTTGGAGATGTATTTTCCCTCCCTCCCTGCCTTTCTTCCTCCATTCTTTTAAATCCAACTTTTAAAAAA
>RJWM01004693.1:79935-98997 GCA_004363535.1 Dasyprocta punctata
TGAAAAAAAAAAAAAAAAAACAAAAAAAAAAAAAAAAAAAAAAAAAAAAAAAAAAAAAAAAAAAAAAAAAAAAAAAAAAGTGGGACTGCATCAAAAGAAAAACAGCGAAAGAAACAATATAGCAAAGAGACAACCAATGGAATGAGAGAAAATATTTGCAAATGATAACTCTGATGAGTTAATATTTAAAATATATGCAGAACACACAGTCAGACAGTTCAATAGCTAAATAAAATAGCCTAATTAATGGACAAAGGACCTGAGTATAAATTTTCCCAAAGAAGACATACAAATGGCAAGGAGGCATAGGAAAACATGCTTAATGATGTTAATGATCAGAGAAATGAAAATTAAAATTACAATGAGGTATTACCTCATGCAGTAGATCAACCAATGGGCAACTTACAACACCCAGCTGAACTGAATCAGCATGGTGCTGGTGTGGAAGGCCCACCTCGGATCGTTACCAACAGCATAAAAGGAGAACTGGAGGGGAAGATGGTGTGCTGTTGATCTTCCTGAAGTAGCTTGTCACGCTGGCTTTCCTGATAAGAAATCGGCTTTTCTCATCATCGGAGGGGCTCAGGTCCTCACTGTCACTGAGGAGGCTGCAGTTCTCTTTGGGGGAGCTCTGGTCCTTACCTTGAGCGCTGCTTCCTGGCTCCAGTGCAGATCCCTCAGCCTGCTGGCACAGCTCCTTCATCCCACTGGCACAGGCTTTGTAGCTTCCACCACTGATCTTTGGGCCTTCTCAGTGCAGATCCTTGATACAGGCTTGCATGAGACATTGTCATGGGCTCTAGGTGAACTCGTGAAAGACATTGCCACGGGATCCAGTTCCTCAGCTGGATTCTTTGGGTCTCTACTGTGTGAACAAATCTCCCCTACTCTTTTGCATTTGACTCTTTGGGAGAATATTATGAAATAATCCTAAAAATTATGTGTCCTGTATTAAATCGTTTCCCTTGTAAACCCTGACTACAACAGCTCACATTTGCTAGAATGGTTATTCTCAAAAAGATGAGAGATAACAAGTGTTGGCATGGCGGGGAATGAAGGAAAGGCCACCCTTATACACCATGGGTGGAAGTATAAATTGATATAGCTGTAGAGAACAACATGGAGGTTCTTCAGAAATTAAAAATAGAGGTACTATTTATGGCCAAACAAGCCCACTTCTAGGCATACACCTAAGGGAAGTGAAATCGGTAAGTTAAATAAATGTCTACATTCTCATATTCATTGCAGCATTATTTAGTATTACGTGGGAGCAATCTAAGTGCCCATTAGTGGATAAAGAAAATGCAACAAACACCGACAAACTTAGTCTTCATTTTAGGCTTTTTTTTTAATAGTACATGTTTGTAGTCTTTAATTTTTCCACTCATCTTGTGGAGCAGATATGTGTACTTAACATATCTCAATTCTTATTATTCTCTTTTCCTTCCCTTTCCTTCTCTCTCCCTGTCTCGTGATACCATACCCCCATTTTCTTTCTTTCTCTTTCTCTTTCTTTCTTTCTTTCTTTCTTTCTTTCTTTCTTTCTTTCTTTCTTTCTTTCTTTTTCCTTCCTGCCTGCCTGCTTGCTTGCTTGCTTGCTTGCTTTCTTTCTTTTTTGGCTCATGTTTGCAACAAATACCAATTTCATTCATTGTGAGTAGCTGGTACGTGTATACAACGTCACACAATTCTTTCCACGTCCCACTTGACTCCCCTCTTCATTCACCCTTTATCTCCTGGTCCCCCTCCCATTTGCAAAAGATCTGCCTCTGTTTCTTTTTATCTATGTTTTATTTTGTACATTATTTATACTTTGGATTTATCATATGAAAGAAACCATATGCTATTTAAGCTTATGTGTCTGATTTGCTTCATTTAACATGTTTTCAAGCCTTCTTTTTATAGCTCAGTAGTATTCCATTATGTACAAATACCACATTTTCTTTGCCCATCTGGCTGTTGATGGACATATAGGCTGCTTCCAACGTTTAGCTACTATGAATTGTACTGCTATAAACGTTGGTATCCCTGTATCACTGAAATATGATGTCTTTAACTCTTTTGGAAAGATGCCTAGAAGGAGAATAACTGGGTCAAATGGAATTTCTATTTATACTCTTTTGAGGAATCTCCATACTGATTTCCATAAGAGTTGTATTAGTTTACTGTCCCACCAGCAATGTAGAAGGGTTTCTTTTCACCACAGTCTTGCCAACATTTGTTATTACCTGATTTCTTGATTATTGCCATTCTTTCTCGTGTGAGAGGGTGTTGTTTTAATTTCTGTAATGCCAATGATGTTGAATATTTTTTCATGAATTTATTGGCCATTGGTATTTCTTCTTTTGAGAAGTATCTCGGCATTTCATTGCCCAGTTTTTGATTGGGTCTTTTACTTTGGGTGGGTCTAACATTTTGAGGTCTTCATCTATAGAGACTGGTGGTGGTGACCCTATGGTCCATTTGCTGCAGTGGGCACACAGAGCGCTGTCTGTCAGCACTCGAGTCAAGTTGCCCCAGCAACAGAGCGTTGGATAACAGGTGTTTTTCTAAACTAAAACCTCAGTATTGAAGTTTAGTTGCCGTATTGGCCATCTGTGATAAATAAGTGGTTTTGGGCTGCAGTTTAGGCACTCAGCCTCTAAAGCGTTTGCCATCACTGATCTAGATCTTAATCCTCTGTCCAAAGTGAAGCTGGCAAAACTTTTTCCTGTTCCATAGGTTGTTAAATACTTGGGAATTAATCTATCCAAGGGAGTGAAAGTCCTCTATAATGAAACCTATAGAACTCTGAAAAAAGAAATAAATAGAAGAGATTATCAGAAAATGGAAAGATATCCTCTGTTTCTGGGTAGGTAGTAATCAGTATTGTCAAAATGGTCATACTTTCAAAACTGATACGCAGCTTTCATGCAACTCTAATCAAAATGCCAAAAATCACCTCTCACAGGACCAGAGAAAATAATCTTAAAATTGATATGGAATGAGATGAGACCCAAAATGACAGTCCTAGGCAACAAGAGCAAAGCAGCAGGTATCACAACCCCAGACTCCAAGTTATATTACAAAACCACAGTGGGAAAAATGAGACTTGTGGCTCAGAGGATGCAGAAACCACTCCAGGTACATTCAGCTCTCTGGTCTTTGACAAAGGAGTCATCAAAGGCATGCTGAGGAAAGCTCGCTCTTGAACAAATGGTTCTGAGAAAACTAGCTCCTCACATGCAGAAGACTGAAGCTAGCCCCGTAGCTATCACCACGGACCAAACTAAAATAAAAATAGATCCAATATCTAAATATTAGAACAAAAGCTTAACCTGCTGAAAGATAAAACAGGTAAAACCCTTGAAGTCATAGCCACAGGCAAGGACTTTCTGAACAGAACCACAATTGCACAAGAAATAACAGCAAGAGTAAACAAATGAGGCTATATCAAATAAAAAAGCTGACAGCAAGGGAAAACATAAACAGTAAAGGAACAACCTATGGAATAGGAAAAAGTTTTGCCACTCTCTGCTGCCTAGGGAAATTCAAGAGCTGTGCTGGACTTAGAAGGGTAGAACACTCTGTAGATATTGGTTAGTCCATTTGTTTAAGGTTATGGTTCAGCTTTGATATTTCTTTGTTGACTTTTTGTTTAGTTGATCTGTCTTTTTGTGAATGTGGCGTGTTGAAGTCATCCACTATGATTATGTTGGTGCGTGTTTGATATTTTATGTTCAGCACTATTTGTTTTTTGAAGGTAAGTGCTCAAATAGTTGGTGCATTATATTTATAATTGTATGTATAATTGTTATATTTTCCCATTAGATTGTTCCCTTAACTGATATGTAGTGACCTTCTTTGCCTCTTCTGATCAGTTTTAGCTTGAAGTTTACTTTGTCTGAAAGTAAGATTGATACCCCTACTTGCTTTTGGGATCCTGGTGCATGAAATATTGTTTTACATACTTTGATCTTTAGTCTGTGGATTTCTTTTTGGATTAGGTGAGCTTCTTGAATACAACAGACTGTTTGATTCTGATTTTTAATTCTGTCTGCCTATCTGCATCCTTTAACTGGAGAATTGAGGTAATTTACACTGAGAATAATTAGTAAAAAGGATTGATTTATTCTTGTCATTGCATTCTTTTTCTGTTGATGACTCCTTTGATGATTCTTCTTCTTCTTCTTCTTCTTCTTCTTCTTGTCTTCTTCTTCTGTTTAATCATTTGACTTGCTTGATGTATTCATTCCCTAAAGATTTTTTGGCCTTGTAGGCCTGGTTGTCTCTGTCTAGGATATTCTTGAGTACTTCTTGAATGCTGGTTTGGTATTCATGCATTTCTGAAGATGTTCTTTATTGTGAAATATTCTAATTTTTCCACCAATTTTGAGAGACAGTTTTGCAGACTATATTAGTATGTTTGGAAGTTGTTTTCTTTTAGGGTTTGAAATACTTCAAGATCTCCTGGCCTGTAAATATTTTGTTGATAAGTCCACTGTAAAATGATGGATTTACATTTATAAGTGAGTTTTTGCTTTTCTCTGACAGCTTTTATGATCTGTCTTTTTGTTGGACATCTGGTATTTTGACTAAAATGTGTCTTGGGGAGCTTCTTTTTCTGTCATAGTTAGTTGGTGATCTGTAAGCCTCACTTACCTGTATGTTGAAATCTTCCCTTATATGTGAAAGGTTTTCTACTACGATTTCTGTAAACAGATTTTTAAATTCCATGTATGCTGTCTTCTAATTTCTCTCTAACTCTAA
Source organism: Dasyprocta punctata (assembly GCA_004363535.1). Taxonomy (NCBI): domain Eukaryota; kingdom Metazoa; phylum Chordata; class Mammalia; order Rodentia; family Dasyproctidae; genus Dasyprocta; species Dasyprocta punctata. The sequence continues at coordinate 84,685 of RJWM01004693.1, forward strand.
TTAGCCTTATGTTAATTCTCTTAGTGTCATTTAGTAGCCGTTGAATGAGTTTTTCTTGTTCTCTTACTGTTTTTAAGGCTTCTCTGAGCAATTCATTGTGATTTTTCCACTTTGTCTTTGATCTCAGAAACTCTGTCTTCATGTTGGTTATTTCTGCAATTTATAAATTCTACACAGTATTTTTATCCTTGTTATTTCTTTTTGATACCTTCTAATGAATCTGTGTCTTTTGTTGACTTGTTAGTCATGTTTTGAACAGTTTTAGTGAGTTCTTCCAACTTTTTATTTGATTCTCCCATGTCCACATTGGTCATTTTGCATGTTCTGTTATTTTGGGGATTACATCATTTTTGAACTTGCCAAGTTTCTTTATCTCTTCCTCAACCAGTTTGTACAGTTCCACAACCTGGTGTTTGTTTTCCATTCCATTTGTTCCTCTTTAATCTGCTTTGCGAGAGCTGGAGGACCCTGAGGGCCTGTTGTTACCTTGTTTCCTCATGTACTATATACTTTTTCCTTGGTGTTGGGAATTGAGGTCATATAGAATGTGGAGAGTGGTTGATATGAAATTCTCTTTAGTTAGAACTTGTTTTCCAGCGATATGTTTGTGACTTTATTTGTCTAGGAATATTGTTCATTCCTATTAACTTTCAAATTTAATTAGGTTGTTCTCTGTCACTACATCTATGGAGAGAATTTATATTGGTTGTAACAAGGTTAACTGAATTGAGCATAAAAGTCATACTTTAAAACTTGCTTTGATAATTTCACCTTTTTGTCAATATTCCCTATAGACTATATTGTGCTGGGAAGTTTGAGGTGTGGGGATGAGGAGAGGAAGGGTAAATGGAGGGAATATCTCAGTGGGAAGAAAGAGAGATAAGAGATGTGTCAAGAGGTAAAAAGAAAATAGGAAGTTGGACTCTGTTGGAATTACTTTATGGTTGGGGTGAAGGGCTGGTCTAGAGAGGCTTTGGAAGAGTTTGTTTAGTCAGGAGGATGTATGCAGGTGGGTGGCAGTGTATTTAGAGATTGGGGGAGACTGAGATTGCTGGTACCCATTAATATGTCTGTTGGTAGTTTTGTTTGGAGTCAGGTAGGAAGAGAGTGGAAGGATAGAAGGCAAGGGAGGGAAAACCTTGACATTGAAAGTATTATAATCATTCAATGCCCATAAAGAAGAGCCAAAAGAAAGAAGAGTAAGAAAATGAATACAGAGACTAGAAAGAAAAAGAAAAAAGGAAGAGAAACAACGATGAGAACTAGCCTGAAGAGCTCCAATCCAAGAAATTATCAAGGTTACAATGACTCCCATTGCCAGAGTAACCATAGAAATAAAAATAAAAACCATGGCACAGTTGTCACAGCAGCAGCGCAGTGTTCCGGGCAGCTGCCTCTGCTCTGGTGTCACTGGTTTGGATGAGTCGCGCGAGTTCCTCCGGTGGAGATGACGGCCTGTCTGAAGCCTTGGGGGCTGTTGCTCCCTGCTAACTTGTGTCTTGGTTTCTAGTTCTGGGTATGTCCCGCTGAAGGCCTCTGTGGATCAGATTATCTTCATCGATTTAGAAGGTAAATATCAGGGACTTCTCTGTGCCTTCCCTTCACAGGTTTTCTTGCCTGTAACACGGCCTGAAGGCGGCTACTCCAGATTCTCATGGTTGTCTGTTTCTGCTCCACCCACAGACACCACAAGAGGGCGCTCTCTCTCACGCCTCGCTCCCAAGGGGAGCGCGGTCCCTGTTTTCTGATTTTGCTGCAGAACTGAGGTTTACTTCCTGCTGCCTTTGTCTGTCAAGGGCTTGGGAGGACACCAACGATCGTGGGTAGGGTGCTGAATGTTTCTCGCACTGCATTTCCATTGTATATAGAAGAAATAGGCGACTTATTATTGTTATCATTTTAAAAATTGTGTTGGCGGAAGATTCTCTCTCCCGCTGACTTGGGGCGCCCTGGCCCTGGGAACCAGAGTGCCCGAGCGTGGCTATGAAATTTTACCCCATTCTGTCTTCCACTTCTTCGAGTGCCTGGGTTGGAGTTGTCCGGCTTCGCCGTGTCCAGTGGAGAGGACAGTTTAACTGTGGGTTTGTTTAATAATGCAGACTGTCTCTGAGGGCCAGCCTTGCTCCCTTGCCCACCTAGCTCGTCGTTTTCATTTATCATCCTGTGTCACGCTTTTCCTTTCACCCCTGCCAGGAGTAACTGCTTTTCTTCAGCACTGAGTTGGACGTGCTCACCATTCTTGGAGTCCCCTGGCTCCCTTTCCTGGTGAAATACCTCTTCGGGCTTAATAAGAAAGAAATCCTGCCATTCGGGACAACGTGGAGGAAATTAGGGCATTATGCCAGTTGAAGTGCGCCAGACTTAGACAAATGCCGCATGAATTCTGGGAGAATCCAGAAAGGTCAAACCCAGCAGGGTGTGGTGAGGCGTGAGCGTAATCTCACCGCGTTCTGCGAGACTGAGGCAAGAAGATGGGACCTTCCATTCCAGTCCGGGCAACCCAGGGAGACCCGGGCTCAAAGTAAAGTAAAGTAAAATAAAATAAAATAAAATAAAATAAAATAAAATAAAATAAAATAAAATAAAATGGACTGGGTGTGTGGATCAATGTGAAGGCACTGGCTTCAATTCCCAGTGCCACAAAAAACAAAACAAAACAAAAAAAACAAAACTAAAAAGAAGTCAAACTCATAGGAGAAGAGTGGTTTCCATGGGATAGAAGCTGAAGATGGGGAGATTTTGTACATGGGGTGCAAACTTTCAGTTATAAGGTGAACAAGATGTGGGTATCTAATGTGCAGCATGGAGTCTATAGTTAATTGTATACTCAGATTCTCTTGCAGAGTACTTAAATGTTCTCATCATAAAAAGGTAATTTACACCAAGTAATGAATGCGGTAATTAGCTTGACTGTGAAAATCATTTCACAATGTATATTGAATATTACATTGCATCCCCTACACATATACAATTTTTGTCAGTTATAACCAAATAAATGTGGAAAACAAAGACCAAATAAGCTGTAATTAAATAATTGAGGATGGGAAGGGGAAAGAACAATTAAAAATTGGAAACAAATGATGTAACTCAACTCTTATTTGTCTGATTTCCCTCAAGTTTTGCGAGGTTGCAGGATAGGGGATACTGACACACAAATACTTTTTAAAAAAATGTGGTGAAAATTACATAACATTAAATTAATTATTAGAATGTACAGTTCAGTAGCATTTATTACATCCTCAGTGTTGCGTAGCCACCCTCTACATAAAATTTCAAAACATATTCATCACCCCCAAAGCAAGCACTGTATCTACAAAGCAGTGACTGCCTGTATCCCTCGACTCCCTGTCCCTGGTAACCACACCTCTGCTGCTTTATGGATTTAACAATTCTGGATATTTCATATAAATGAAATCATGCTACGTGTGACTTTTGGTCTAACTTCTTTGTTTCAGCATAGTTAGCATTTCTGAACTCTTTTTTTCTTTCTAGTATAGGTGAAGCGATTCTTAAGTTATTTGGTATGTATTATAAGATTGAGCAAATGAGAAACTGTTAAGGTTATTGGGGGACATAGTTCTTATACTGAAAGGAGACTCACATAAATTTAGAACAGAGAATGACAAGGAAGAGTCTTATTATAATGGACTAGCAGTGGGGTACCAACATGAACTCATAATTTCTAAAATGTATGTATGTATGCGTGCATATGTGTATGTATGCCTACAGGTATATATTTAACTGTGTGTATGGTATATTGGTAAAAATCATGTACCCATGATAAATTTTTTGAAGTCGATAACTCTTCTGTAGGTATGTAAGGAGGATAGTTCTATTTTTACAAAATAAACATGGGAGTATGAATGGTCAAAATGTCATGATATTTGTAACTTTCAGATAGTTTTGAAGATGAACATTCTCTGTATGTCCATGGAGAAGGAGGATGAGAGAGAGTGACAAAGCGAATGGGGCAGAAACTTAGCAGTAAATCTAGTTCAAAGACACATGAATCTTTTTTGTTCTCTTATTGCAAGATTTTTGTAGATTTGAAATTGTTTTAAATTAAAAGTTAAAAAATAGTCTGTGATCCACGACATACACAAAGAACTAGTTCTCTAGGTGAAAATAAGTAATTTTCATTGGTTTCTTGAGTAGAAACTAAAATGTTTCAAGTCTGGGAAAATAAAAAGCTTTGAATACCTGACAGAAGTCTCTTTAAGATGTAGAAAGAAACTATTACTTTGTACTTTTTTTTTATGTTAAAAGTGATGTTTCTTATAACAATTTCCATTAGCTCAGAAATACTGCACTAAAATTTTTCTGTTGTTACGCTTCATTTAGGCTCAATTTAAACTTTGACTTCAACAGGAATTGTCTGGGAAGTGAAAAAGCAGCCATTAAGAATGAATTGGCCCAACATTTTTGTAGCCTAAAGCTATCAACCTGGTTTAAGTATCAATGGTCATTTGACTGGAGGTTGGTCAATTTATTGACCTCTGCAAGGAACCAGCTTTTGGTTTTAGGGTTATTTGTCTATAGTTTTTCTGTTTTTAATTGCTATTTACTCATTATTTTCTTTATTCTGTTTGCATTGGTTTTAATTTACTTTTCAAAAAATGTTATCAATCTAAGATTTTTCTTCTTTTCTAATATACACATCTAATGGTATTAATTTCCCTCTAAACACAATTTTAGTTGCATCTGACAAATTTTACATGTTGTACTGCTTTTTGATTGCCTTCAAAATGTTTTCTAAGTTCCCTTTAGATTCCATCTTTGACATGCATTAATTAGCATTAGTATTAGCTTCCAAATATTTGAGGGACTTTCTATATAACTTTCTGTTATTGATTCTAGTTCGTTATGTTACCATCAGATAATATACTTTCTGTAATTTCAATTCTTTTAAACTTAGTAAAATCTGTTTATGGGGGCAGAATATGGTCCATTTACCTATTTATTTAATGGTGCTGGAGTTTGAACTCAGGACTTTCACACTATGCTACATCCCAGACCTTTTAAAATATTTTATTGTGAGACTGGGTCTTACTATGTTGCCCAAGATGAGCTTAAACTTTCGATCCTCCTATATCGGCCTTCCAAGTGCTGGGATTACAGGTTTGTGCTCCCGTGCACAGCTCCATCTTTTTAATTTTTATTGACAGATGACTCACATACCATTAAATTATTTAAAAGTGTATAGTTGTGTGGTTTTTTAAACCATATTCACAATGTTATGTAACTATCACCACCAATTCCAGAGCATTTTTAAAATCACTCTCCAAAAACCCTGTAACTGTAGCAGACATTCTATTTCAGGTACTGCATGGGATGCTCCTCCCAGGCCCTTCCAAGTACAGATGGTGCCCTGCTTACGATGGTTCCACTTACAATGGTTCAATTTAAGATGTTCCGACTGTTTGGGTGTGAATGATACACGTTTAATAGGAGCTATACTTTGAATTTTGCTCTCTCTCAGGCTAACCATAAATGGTAGAGTACTCTCTCATAATACCAGGCAGAAAAAGTGAGCCATAGCTGCAGGATCACAATGATAAACAACTGGTATTCTACACAGTAGTATGTTGTGTTGGTAAGATGCGATAATTGGTAGTTGGGAGTTACTAAGTACATTTCAACTTATAGTATTTTCAACTTACAATAGGTTGATCAGGACATAATCCTATTATAAGTTGAGTAGCACCTATCCCTATCTATTTTGTTTTTATAGATTGGTGTAGTTTGGAAATTTTGTACAAATACAATCACAATGATATGTGTCTGGCACCTTTCACTTAGCTATTTTCACACTTCATCCATATTGTAGTATGTTCTTCAGTACTTTTCAGAACTGTAGTGTAGTCCTTCAGTACTTTTTAGGCTGAATAATATTTCATAGTGGGGATATACCACATTGTGTTTATCTGTTCATCAGTTAAGGAACATTAGGTTTTCCCCTCACTTTTTAATGACTATAAACACCTGGGTACAAATTTTTGTGTGAACCTACATTTTCATTTTTCTTGGGTATATATATGTATATATGAGTGCAATTAGTGAGTCATAAGGTAATTGTGTGTTTAACACTTTTAGGTACTGCAAAACTACTTTCCAGAGTAGATACACCTTTTTTATAATTTCACAAGAGTCCTAATTTCTTCACATGTTTTGACAACACATGTTACTATCTTTTACTTGAGCCATACTAGTGGGTTTGGAATGGTATCTCATTGTGTTTATGATTTGCATTCCTGTGTTTACTAATAAAGTTAGGGATCTTTTAACGAACTTATTAGTCACTTGCATATCTTTTTTTGAGAAATGTCTATTCTAATCCTTTTCCTATTTTGAAAGTTAGTTGCTTGTCTTTTTATTGTTGAGTTTTAAAGTTTCTTAGAAAAAAAATAAAGCTTCTTAGGTATTCTAGATACTAGGCCCTCATCAGATACTGTATATAATTTGCAAATATTTTTTCCTATTCTGCAGGTGGTCTTTGTACATTCTTCATGAAACACAAAAGTTTTAAACTTTTATAAATTGAACTGTATTTATTTCTTTGATGGTTTGTGTTTTAGGTATTATATACAAGAAACCATAAACTAATCCAAGGTTACAAAGATCTACTGTGTTTTCTTCTAATAGTGTTATAGTTTTAACATACGCATTTAGGTTCTTGATCCAGTTTTGGTTATTTTTGTATATGGTATGGAGTAGGAGCTTCCAGATCCATGGAACAGAAGATTTCTATTCCTTAAGTCACCTCATGTGTGGTACTTTATTATGGTAGCTCTAAGAAACTAATAAGAAAGTGTTTATCATATCTGTTGTTTTTCCCACAAAAATGCCAGAACTCTAGGTTCTCTCTCCTATTCTTTCTTTTAATCAAGGGAAAAAAGACAGAAAAGAAAGACAAAAAGCAAAAGAGACAAACAAACAACAACAACAAATCCAATACAGTAACATTATAGGTTTACAAAACAAGCATGATAGGAATTTGACAATTGTTGCAATATTACATATCATTACCTTCAAAAGGGTTGTTTAGATTAACAGATATAGACATGTGAAATTGATCTAGTCATGTGAGTATTAACTATTCTTTTTCAATAACTAACACATTTAGCAGTATAGTCATTTTAGTTATCTTATGTATAAATATGTACAAATTTATGTCTTTTTCCTTTTTCCTTCCATTTTTCCTCCTTTCGCCTATCCCAATTACTTTTGCTCTTTGAGCAGTTTCTTACCCTTACACAGTATCTATTGTAGATTTTGGATCATATGTACTGTTTCAGTTTCTTACACTAGGGAGACAATACGGTATTTACACATGTGAGTTTGATTTATTTCACTTATGAGTATGGTGTCAAGTCATGTCCATTTACTTATAAATGTCTCAATGCAATCTTTCTTGATAGCTGAGTAGTACTTCATTGTATAAAAATACCACATCTTTTTTATCCATTCCTTGATTGATGAGCGCTTGGGTTGTTTCCAAGATTTGGCTATTACAAATTGGGTTGCTATAAACATGGGTGCACAGATATCACTGTGGTATGTTTTCAGTTCTTCTGGAAAAATGCCAAGAAGCGGGATAGCTGGGTCAAATGGAATCTCTAATCCTAACTTCTTGAGGAATCTCCACACTGATTTCCACAGTGATTGCACCAGTGGAAACCACTGTGCAACAACAGTGGAGAAGAGTTCCTTTTTCCCTACAGCCCCTCCAGCATTTGTTATTGGTTGACTTTTTTTATCTTGGCCATTCTTTTTGGGATGAGATGGAATCTCAGTATTGTTTTAATTTGCATTTCCCAAATGACCATTGATGTTGAACATTTTTTCATATATTTATTTGCCACTTGTACTTCTTCCCCTGAGAAGTGTGTATTCATCTCAGATGCCCATTGTTGGATTGGGTTCTTGAATTTTATGGGCCTGATTTTTTTTAATTCCGTATATGTTTTAGATAAAAGTCCTTTGTCTGAGGGAGAGTTGGCTAAGATATTTTCCCAATTTGTGGGTTTTCTTTTCACTCTGTTGGAGATTTCCTTTGATGTGCAAAAACTTTTTAATAAGATGAGATCTCAGTTGTTGATTCTGGAAAGTATTTCCTGTGCAGTTTGATTTTTGTTCTTGAACTCTCTGCCTACTCCTAAGTCGTCAAGATTTTTACCTACTTTGTCTTCCAGGAAATTTATTGTCTCTGTTTTAATATTCAGATCTTTGATCCATTTTGACTTTACTTTAGTGCATGGTGATAGACATGGATCTAGTTTTAGTTTCCAGCATATGGAAAGCCAGTTTTTCCAGCACTATTTGTTCAAGAGGCTGTCTTTCTTCCAATGTACACGTTTGACCCCTTTGTCAAATATGAAGTGGCTGAGTGTGTTTGTACTTGTGGCTGTATCTTCTAATCTATTCCTTGATCTTCAGGTCTGTTTTTATTCCAGTAGCTTTGTAATATAGTTTCAAGTCTGGAATTGTGATGCCTCCTGCCTTACCTTTGTTGCCCAGAACTGCCTTCGCTATTCTAGGTCTCTTCTGGTTCCAGATTAATTTCAGGGATGATTTCTCTAGCTCTGTGAGGTACACAAGTGGTATTTTGATTTGAATTGCATTAAATCTTTGTAACAATTTTGGGAGAATGGCCATTTTCATGATGTTTGTTCTTCCTATCCATGAACAGGGAATATCTTTCCATTTTTTGAAATCCTCTTCGATTTCCTTCTTTAGAGTAATGTAATTTTCACTGTATAGATCTTTTACTTCCTTTGCTAGATTGATTTCTAAGTATTTCATTTTTTTTTTTTTTGGATACTATAGTGAAGGGTGTGCTTTCCCTTATTTCTCTGTCAGTGGCTTTGTTGTTTGTGTACAGGAATGCTATTGATTTTTGAGTGTTGATCTTGTATCCAGCAACATTACTGAATTTGGTTATTACATCTAGAAGTCTTTTGGTTGATTTTTGGGGGTCTCCTATGTAGAGTATCATATTGCTACAGGCAACTGAGTTAGACAGAAATATTATAGGCAGTCAGACAGGGATAGGCCCTCAAGGAAACTGGCACAGAGGACCAGATGTCTTGATGACCTTGGAAGAGACACATACCTGTTGCTGCGGGCCAAATATCAAGACAAAAGGCAAAATAAATGTACCATATCCTAAGGATTGATATTCTAAATAGTTCTGTATCACCCTGAGGAAGTCAGGAGTCAGCATCCCACCCTTTTACAGGAAGAGTCATTATTGTTAAGCATCCCTGCTTACTACGTGACTCGCTTCCCCATTTGTTCTTGATTTAATCGATTCTACCTGAGCAATTAATCTTATTGGTTAACCATGGTTATGTCCCACCTTATGCCCGTCTGCCTTGTGAGTTCCCAGTTTTCCCCATCATGGTTTTACTCTATAAAAGTCCCTAAAAATGACAGAGTCTTTGGCAACCCACTCGGGCCCCCTTCTGTCCCTCAAACAGAAGCTTTCTTTCTCTCAATAAATATATTCTGCTCTTACCCTCCGTTGTTCCTGAAATTCATTCTTCGATTTTAGAGAACATGAACTCATGCCAGACATATAGTAGGTTGGGAGTTTCATTCACTTATATCGTTTCGAAGTCTGGGATCCTTTTTCCTATATCATTGATCTCAATATCATCTGCAAATAATGATAATTTAACTTCTTCCTTTCCTATCCTTGTTCCTTTTATTTCTCTCTCTTGTCTAATTGCTCTGGCTAATGTTTCCAGAACTATATTGAATAGGAGTGGTGATGATGGACATCTTTGTCTTGTTCCTGATTTTAGGTTGAAAGTTTTCAGTTTTTGTCCATTTAGTAAGATGTTGGTTGCTGGTTTATGATATATGGCTTTTATCAGGTTGATGTAGAGACCATCTATTCTGTTTTCTGTAGGTTTTTTTTTTTATCATAAATGAGTGTTGGATTTTGTCAAAAGCTTTTTCTGTATCTATCGAGATGATCATGTGATTCTTGTCCTTGGCTCTGTTGATATGATGTATTACATTTATTGATTTGCATATGTTGAACCATCCCTGCATTCCTGGGATAAATTCCACTTGATCGTGGTACATAATCTTCCTGATGACTTGCTGTATTGTATTTTCCAGTATTTTATTGAGTATTTTTGCATCTATGTTCATTAGGGAGATTGGCCTGTAATTTTCTTTTTTGGTTGGGTCTTTCTCTGGTTTTGGTATTAGGGTAATACTTGCTTCCAGGAGTGAGTTATGGAGACTTGCTTCCCTTTCAATTTCATTGAAGAGTCTGAGGAGTGTTGGCATTAAGTCTTCCCTAAATTTCTTGTAACTCTCTCCTATTCCTCCTCTTCAGACTGGGCAACTTCTTTTAGTGTTCTACTGATCTACTTTCACTGATTTTTTCCTTTGTTATTTGTATTCTCCTTTTGTGCCTTAAAGAAATCTACTGCATTTCCTCAAAATTCATGTTCAATCAGACCTTTAGAATGTGACTGTGTTTGGAAATAGGGTATTTGCAGATGTAATTAGTTGAAGATTGCAAGATAAAATCATCCTTGTTTAGGGTAGGTCCTAAACCCAGTGACTTGTATTTTTATCAGAAAGGAAAGGGAGATGCACATAAGAAAGATAGCCATGTGGAAATGGAGGCAGAGATTGGAGTGGTGCTGCCACCAGCCAAGGAATGCCAGGAGCCACGGGAGCTGAGGGAGGTGAGAAAGAGCTCTCTCCTACAGCTCTCAGAGGGATTGCAGCCCTGCCATGCTTTGATTGAACACTTAGGGCCTGCAAGGCTGTGGGCAGACATGCAGTCCTCTTGAGGCACCCAGCTCTAGGAAGCTAATACAGAGCCTTTCCAGTAAATTTTTATTAAAATATTATTTTTTCCTTTTGAAATTTGTATTTATTTTCTCTTGATGGTTCCTGGTTGTCTGCTGAGAACTGCTACCTTTTATTTCCTAAGTATTTACATCTTAGGAAACCTAGTTATTATAATAGTTGTTTAAATTCTGCTGGATTTTACTTCTAACATCTTAATTTAGGCATCTGTCTCCCCTACCCCTCTCATTTACTTGGTATTTTGTATATTGAATATTTATCCTGGACTTTAGGAATATTAGCCTGGGTCCTATAGAAACCTGTTTGCTTTATTTTCACAAGAAATCAACCTGACTGATTTCAGATCTCAAGCTTCACCACTCCTTCCTGTGGCCTGGTTCCTACAGTGCAGTACGCAGACTTGCTGTCTTTCACGAGTGGATTCCAGATGCCCCCCTCATGCACCAGGCCTCCTTCTCCAGCTCTCACTCTGTGGGTTTCCCCACACACTGTCATCTTGCCAGGGACCCCACTTCCCATTTATCTGACCAGAAAGATTTCCTTTGGAGTTTTGACATAGGAGATCAGGGCGTGGCAAAGCTGGCTGGGGAAGTAGACATGACCTGTGTATTACAAGATCCCAGCACACATGCACAACAGCCTTCCATGTGGACTTGTTGCAAGAACTCAACAGGTGTTCCATAGGATGGCCTAGACCTGCCATCGGCCTGAGGCTGGGAGGCCGGCATTGCCTCTCAGGACCTGTATGCAGAAGTTCTCCCTGGTTTCCTCAAGATTTAGACAGCATAAAAAGGACACAGACAGCAAGAAGAGTTTGCTGTCATGGTTTTCCTCATGATAGCCCACCTTGTTTTTTCTAGAGGGTTCTTTTATCTTCATTTTCCCTCTTTTACTTGGCCCAAGCTTGCTCCGCAGAGCCAGTTTCTCACTCTTCACTTTTGTTTTTTTCAAATAAACTTTGCCACTGCTTTTTGCTCGTTTAATTCAGTTCTTTGTTTGAGACGAGAAGAACCTGGAATCTAACTCCAGAAGGAGAGGTGAGCCACCCGGAACCCAGTAAGGAGCCCCTTTTAGAAGGAGTGACAGGATAAGAGTTTTGGTTACCCACAATCCTGCCACCCAGTTGTGAACGACCCACCTCAGGCAGAGTAGAGAGAAGAGAGCATGGAGGAGGGGCAGCACTGGGCCCAGCCCTTCGCGGCCCTCAGTGCATAGGGTGTTCCTCTCCCTCTTCTTTCTGCCAGCAAAGCCAGGGCTTCCCCATTGGAGGAGCTCTAGTGGCTGAGGCAGGAGGTTGGGGGAGGAGCCTCACTGAGTTTCTAAAGGGAAGTTTCCCCAGTTCACTGGCCAGCAGGGTGGGATTTTTCTTGCTGATTTAACTGCTCGTAACCCGCTGCTCAATGCCAACTGTCAGATTCGTGAGCTAAAGAAAAAAATAGAGAAAATGATCTCATTTAGATTTCTTCTATCCTCCAGTTTTATTTTCCTTCCCTAATCTGCCCACTGCTGTTTAGTTTTTAGATAGTGGCTTTTTATATTTTCCAGACATCACGTTGTGATATTTATTTGTTCTAGCTTGGCACTTGGGAACAGAGTGAGAATATAATCTATCCCTCCCTCTCTCCTGCCTCGGCCTCCCAAGTAGCTGGGTCACAGGTGCGTGCCGCCACCCCAGTTCTTGTGGACCTTTAAGATCCTTTGCTGTCAGTGCTCTGCTATGGGTCTGTTTTCAATTATCGAGTTAAATACTTAACCCTTTCAACTGGAAAGACGTATGTTTTGTTTTTCTACGGGGATAAAAAATATGTTCCCTCCCCTGCCTATTGTCTATTCTTAGCAGAACTGTTAATATTCACATTTTGGACTTCCTTATATGGTACTCTAATTGTCTTATGTTCATTCTTCTAGTTTCCATCTGTTTGTCTTTTTGATTTACTTTGCGGGAAACTTTTCAGATTTATTTTCTTTTTATTAGTCTTACATTTCTGTTATCTTTTGCTTTTCTCTGAGTATTTCTTTACCTTCTGTTTTTCCTTTGGTTCTGAGGGTAGAACCCAGGGCTGGGGAAGACTACACAAACGTTCTGGCCTGAGCTGTGGCCCTGGTTTCCTTTGTCTCATCTGGCACTAGGACTGGGTATATCTTCTTAAATGTCTCTATTTTATCTTTCACTTCTACATGACTGGACAAGGGGTGCTTCAAAGTCTGGCCTTAAAGTGCCATCATCGCTAGAAGTATTTGGTGCTTTAAAAAAATTCCAGTTTTATTCAATTATTTTCAATATCTATAAGACCAATGGAAAAGATTTCTCTCAAAGATTTCCCAGTGCACAGACTTGGAAATTACATCTCTTTGGTGGTTGTAGTATCAGTGTATAGTGCTCAGTCTGGCTTATTGAGGATACTCGACAAATACCTTTTGTTCAATTAAAGCTCTAGTATTCATCCCAAACAAGTATTCTGGTTGTACAGGATGGAAAGAACTCAGAAGAGTAAAACAGGAGTAGATGTGTGGGCTTTGGAATCTCATGGAACTTAAGAATGAGAACTGAGATGTCTACCTCAGCTTCACAGCAATGAAACCTGGACCCCAAAGTGCTGGGGGAGACCCAGGGACCTTCTTTCCTGGTTCATTTTGTGGGGCTACACAGGTCCTCACACCTATTGCTCGCTGTGGATTTGCTTAATTTTCTTCCCTTTCTTTCTTTATTTATGTGTGTGTGTGTGAAAGAGAGAGAGAGCGAGAAAGAGGACCCAAGGGGTGAACTGAGGCAGAGGATCAGCATTTTATTGATAGTATTGAACCACAGCATCAACCCTGCCCAAAACCAATTGCGTGAGGTGAATTTTGGTTATATGAATTAATCCATTTTCTGTTGTTTTCACTAGTGTTGGCTCCAAATGTAAAAGACAGCACCCTGAAACAGCATCAGACTAGTTTCCCTATTTAATTTTAGGTTCTATCCACTTTGCAACGTGGATGCTGCTCTCTTACTCTAGCATCTATATGTGCAATGTAGTCTACATCTGACTCAAAGTCAGCAGGCAGATAGGAAGCCTGCTTTATAGCTGCCTCTCAAGAAGGCAATTTCCAGTTTTTATCTGTTAAAAGTTTAGCAATTATTGACTTTATTGGGAGGCTTTCTCTCGTAAGTCCTAAGTGAGAAAGTTATAGAGCATGAGGCCCTGGGTTCAATTCCCAGGGAAGGAGGGAAGAAAGGGAAGAAGGAAGGAAGGATGGGTGGAAGGAAGGGAGGAAGGAAGGAAGAAAGGAAGAAAGGAAGAAGGGAAATTCCTCGTTTTCATCTGTTACAAATTTTAACACTTAAGGGCGCTACTGGGAGGCTTTCTGTCTTAGGTCCAACACTGTCACTTATCGGAACATCAGTAGTCTGGGCGCCTCATGTTCTATGATTGCTAAAATTGAACCCAGGGCCTCACAATGTATGACTGCTAAACTCTGCAGCAGATGGACACC
>RJWM01004694.1:0-98227 GCA_004363535.1 Dasyprocta punctata
AAAACCAACAAAAAAAAACTACCTTAGAAATCCTTTGGGAAGATTAAAAAAGAAAATGAATACAGCACAGAGGAAGCATTTAATAAAGAGTCATTAGTTCTGTAACTTCTACTATCATGACTGGTGGTACTGCTCTAGATAATAGGTCTAGCCCCAAATTTCCTTCTTAAGAAGAACTAAAGAGGCCCAGGGATATATCTCAGTGGCATAAGTGCCTGCCTGCTAAGTGCAAGGTCCCGAGTTCAATTCCTAGTACAAAACAAAGACAAAAACAAAAACAAAAACAAAACTAAAGCCGGGCGTGGTGGCGCATGCCTTTAATCCCAGCACTCGGGAGGCTGAGGTAGGAGGAGTGTGAGTTCGAGGCCGGCTTGGGGTGCAGCGCGAGCACAAGGCCGGCCTGAGCTACACAGTGTGACCCTGCCTCAAAAAACCAGGGTTGGGAGTTTGGCTCAGCGACTTAAGCACCTGACTGACAGGCACGAGGTTGTGAGTTCAATCCCTGGTGCTGAAAAAAACAAAAGAAAAACAAAAAACAAAAAAAAAACTAAGTCAATATAGATTTTAGATCAGCAATGAATAATTTTTAGTGTAGTGTTATATAGGATGTAATTTACTGCATGATACATGGGATATATTTATACTTAAATATAATCCAAATTCAAATTTAACTGTCTTATATATTCATTTGTTAAGACTGGCAACTAATTCTGAAATATGCATGCAATTTGGTCTAGTGGTGGGAGACTGCAAAGTGTTCCTTAGTTAACTGCACTGTAGAACGCATTCAGAAGCAATCCCTAAACTTGAAACGATGATGACGTTCTGTGTACAGTAGAGAGTTCAGCAGGACTTCTCACATCCGGCTATTGCTTTTCCATGCACCATGTCTTTTTTAGACTAATGGAATATATTTTCAAGAATTTGGACTCTGTTCTTGATTGTTTGGGTCACTATTTTGATGCAGTAGTTTCATATGAATGATTATGCATGATTAAGTTATGGTAAAATAGTAATGTGCTAAAATACACATAAGGATTTAAACAGCTGTGTTCTGAATTCATCAAGCATTTATGACAACTTCCAAAACAGTGTGTCAAACACAATATTCTTCCAATTATAGAACATATCTCTATACTAAGAAAATTTAACTCCTCTATTTATAACTTACTATATATTGAAAACATAACAATGACATTTATATAAAAGTTATCTCACATTCTTTAAGCTTTTTGAGTCATTTTATCTATTCCCCAATGACTTATTTTTAAAAATTATACTATTTTATATATTGCAAAAATGTATTTTATTCTCAAGGTATGGCAAAACACTGTACATGAAAAAAGGGTTCTGATTTGCATTCTTAGAGACATTTCTGCCCCTCTTCCCATATCACACATTAATCTAAAGATAAATCATGCCTCACACATCTTTTGGAAATGATTCTCCAAATTGTTAGAGTTGCACACTAACATTTCATTTCTTTTATCTACAAAATTACACCTGTGAACATGACTATCACTCTAGTTATACACTTTTCAACTTTATAAATGGGATTGCTGTTTTCATATTGCATTATACTGCAAAAACAAAAGACTAGTCGTAAATCAAATGAAAACATCTTCTGTTATAAATAATGAAAAACTTTTAGACACTTAAAAACACTGACAATATGACCATCTACCATTATTGCTCAAGTTTCTCTTTTTAAAAGTAAGTAAAATTTTTGTATTTTTAAACCAACTCCATGTTCATTCATTTGTATGAATAAGGACAAAATCACGCGGTTAGTAAAACTAGTACTTAGCAACACCATTCTACACAACATGGTCTTGTTTCTCTTTCCTGACGTCTTCTCAAACATTAAAAGAGAAGTGAACAAATATATATTTAAGCAATCAGAGACCAAATTTCAAAGTAATTGACAACACACAAAATTTATTCCCTTGTTAAGAAAAAGGATGACCCAAAGGGAAAAGACCAATTATTGCTGTAATGTCTTCTGTTATCTTTCACAAACTAGAAGAAAAACAATTCTCAAAACACTGTAGGCACTCTATACTTTTAAAAATTACCTTATTGCTATTTAAAGAAATTTCATGACAGAGTTGATGATTGTACATTATGTTTGGAATTATTTGGTTCATAGTTACTTTTTAAATCAATTTGGGAATTTTTAGCCATAGCTCAAGAAAGCTGTATTCTGTGAAATGATGAATTAATCAACTTTGCTTTTTTTATTTTTGCATTTATTTTAAATGAGATACAAAATGAAAGATTCAGAATCCAAGCAACATACAGCAATTTGAAAATCATTTTGTTTTCTGAGCCAAGCTATTTCTTAAAAGTTTTTCTCCCAAGGCAATATTGATGAATAATCAGGTGTTTATCATCATCCTTCTGTTGGATGATGATAAATAGCTTTTACTTTAAAACATGCAAACAGTGCAAATTTCCTCTTCTCTCTTTTACTGGGAAAAGAGTTACAAGGCTAAAACTAGAGAATTTAAGCAATAGACCTTTCAATGAAATTTGTTAAAAGAAAATCTGAGACTAATTAAATTTAACAAAGTTTACTTGAGCAAGAAGAAATCTCTAAGCCGGGTGTGGTGGCGCACGCCTTTAATCCCAGCACTCGGGAGGCTGAGGTAGGGGAAGCGTTGTGAGTTCGAGGCCAGCTTGGGCTACAACGCAAGCGCAAGGCCGGCCTGAGCTACATAGTGCGACCCTGCCTCAAAAAACCAGGGCTGGGGAGTTTGGGTCAGCGGCTTAAGCACCTGCCCTGGCAGGCGCAAGGTTGTGAGTTCAATCCCCAGTGCCGCAAAAAAAAAAAAAAAAAAAAAAAAAAAAAGAAGAAATCTCTAGAGCTGGGCAGCAGTTGAGATTAAAGATGATTCAGAATACCCCTGACCCCCACCTGCCCTCCATAGAGTGTATGTCAGAAAAAAAGGGAAGTGATGTGCGGAATAAACCTACTTCACTACAGCAGAGTATTTGCCTTATATGGCTATAGTCTGACTGGTTGGCAGCCCATGATTGGCTAATACTTGACTCTTGTGATTGGCTGAGACTCCATTCCTTGGTTGCAAGAAGTGCACCGTTAGGTTAAACTACAATTTACACATCAAGATAAGATGTAGTTCACTACGTATGGAGTGAATGTCATCACTCCAAATTAAAACAGTTAGGCAAGGCTTCTTTCAATTGAACACACACATGTTCACCATTTTCAAGGGTAATGTGGCAAAGCTTCAGACGCTTCATCCTACACAACTGAGAAGCGTTATATTCAAATCCAAATTTTCTCATCTGGGAGACATTTTAAAATGACCTTAAAAATTCTCTAATAGGAAAATCACAAAGAAGTGCTTTATTTGTCAACACAAATTTCAAAAGCAATTAAAACGCTTACAGACCATTTTAAATATCCATTCTTTTAACTTTTTATAATACAGAAAATATCTTTGAATGATGGGATAGCATAATTTGTGCAGAATTCTGCCTTAATACAATAATATTTATCAAGACTACCTTGTCAATATACAGAAAAACATGTCACAAAGAAAATGACTCAAAAGCCCCAAATCAAAAATGCAAAATTTTCCAGGAATTTCCTAGAACACTCAAAGTGTGGTCCTTGAAAGAGCAACATTAGAAATATCAGAAAATGTGTCAGAAATGCAGAGATTTCAGTAGGGTGCTGAAATCTACATAAGCCCAGCAATCTCAGAAACCAAGGCAGGAAATAGTAAATTCAACTGCACCCTAGGAAATTTTGAGATTCTGTCTCAAAATAAAAAATAAAAAGGCCTGCAGCTGTATGCAGCTCAGTGTAAAGGCTCCGGGTTCAGTCCTCAATATCACACACACACACACACACACACGCACTCAGACTAGAGATTTCTTTTTAATGACCTACCACAGACCTACTGAATTACATGCTGCATTTCACCTGCACCCCAGGGTGATTCATGGGAGCACTAAATTTTGAGTAGTATTGTCTGTGCACAGTCACAGTATTTTATTAAAGCTTTGCAAGAATCCTCATAAGGCATATTATTGCTATTATCTTTAGTATAGTTAGGAAGAAACAGGGGCTGTGATGTTATTCAAAGTAATCTCTAAAATAAATTCCTCAAGAGTAGAGCCTTTGATAATAGCAATTGTAATTATATAACAATAATTAAGAAAAAAGTTAGCAATTGTACATGGTGATTAAAAATCCTAGCTCTGGGATCCAATAGCCTGGGTTTAAATCCTGACTCTACTACTCACTCACCAAGTATAAAATCTTTGGCAGGTTGCTTAATCACTCTGTCTCTCATTTTTCTAAAGTAGTAAATTAGAGATTTTGAAAGAACCTATGTGAAAGTACTGGGGTAGCAAAGAAGGGATTAAGTGAATAAATTCAAACGAAATAATTAAAATAATACCTCATGCTGTAAAGACTCTACATACATTAGAGAGTAGCAATAGTAGAAGTAATAGTAATTATAGCAGTAATATTTCTTCTAATATAAGCACATTTGATTCAATCACCTCACTGTCCTCCAAACAATCCTCTTAGCTGGGCATGGCCAACACCTCTGCCTTGTAGAGGAGGGACTGTTCAACAGCACACAACTGCTAAATACCAGGCTGATTTTAAAACTTACAGACTCAAGCCCAACATTGCAATGTGCTGCTCTTTAAATTCAGTGCCTCCTGTGTAGGTCTTTTGAATGCGAGTGCTCTGTTTTTCCACTGAACTGCACTTCTCTCCAACCATAAATGAGAAGAGCATTTTCAGATGACAGATGACTCATTAATGCTGTTTGAATCAGAACACAATTACTAAGCCTTTCGATCTGGCCCTCTGTTGCTGCAGGTCCTGTTCCCTTTCTGCTCTGGCCCTAGAGAACATGCTGTCATTCTTTTCTTGCCTCCCAGCCAGGCGATTTTCAAATCAGCATCAAAATACTTTCAGAAGGTAATGGAATCCTAAACTGAGAGTTCCAGCTTCCTTAGGATTTTGCCTAATAAATAGCTCCTTAGCTTGTTTCAGAGCCCTCTGAGGCCGATTTGCATTTTGATAGGGAACTTCTGAAGATGAAAAGCCTTAACTTCAGTGATACTGTTTCAGGTACAAGACGGCAGTGCGCTCCAGGGTAAAGCAGGACTAAAAGGGGTCAAAGTTTTTCCACAGAGCCTCTGATCTCAGCCTGTAGGCAGCTAGTGTTCCAGATAATAGCTTCTTTGCATAGAGATCTCCATGTTGCCTCAACATGATAATCTATGTGTTTTAGGAGCTGCCACTTCTAATCCCATTCTAACTTCATTAATGGTTTCTATAACTACAATTTTTAAAATTATCTGTGATGACCTTTGTACACCAGTATAGTCTTGAAGAAAGGTAGCCTTGAACATGATGTGAGTATGGGGATGAGGACGTAATAAGTGCTTCTTGTATATAAAGGAAAAATTATTATCCTGGTAGTCTAAACAGGGAAGTGCAAATATGGTATTGTTTTCAAGAATGGAGGTCTAATTTTAGAATATCTGTAGTCATCATTAGCATACTGGAAATATGCATCCATATAATTTTTTTTTTTTTTTTTTTTTTTTTTTTTTTTTTTTTTTTTTTTTTTTTTTTTTTTTTTTTTTTTTTTTTTTTTTGCGGCACTGGGGATTGAACTCACAACCTTGCCCCTGTCAGACAGGGGCTTAAGTCACTGAGCCAAACTCCCGGCCCTGGTTTTTTGAGGCAGGGTCATACTGTGTAGCTCAGGTCGGCCTTGTGCTCCCGTTGTAGCCCAAGCCAGCCTGGAACTCACAACGCTCCTCCTGCCTCAGCCTCCCAACATATAAGCTATCTTATCTAATTTAAAAAGGGTCATAAGTCTGCAGAGAAAATATATTTGGTTGGTTTCAGTGAGTAGAAGAGGCACGGGTATGTTGAAAGGTAGGCTCAAGGATGCTTGGAATATTGGTGAAGTACAAGCCTTTATATTATAAACCTTTGAGATAGGCAAGAGTGAATTCTAAGTCTAAAATGGAAAAATACCTGTCAATATAATTTTGAGGAAAAAAGAAAAAAACTATTTATATTCTTGATCCTTTGCTTGAAATAGTGAGAAATGAAATTAGGCTAGAGATTTGCCTGTTCTCAGAACATTAGAAGTGGTTTTCCTAATGTCTATGTTAGCAACTTCCAATGTTCTGAGAAGAGACAAGCATTTTCCTTCTCTCAGATAAAGATTAAAAAGATATATCAGGTCAGTTAATAAAGGTCTTAGATCAAAATGACAAGAGTGTATATGTATTTAGCGACCAGTGTTCCAGCATGGTCTGAAGGTTGATAAAAATACTGCATTTAGAAACAAAGGAGGACGAAAGAAAAAAAAAAATTTCATGACTAAAGTGATTAAAAAGAAAATGAGACAGTGAGTTCAAGAGAATGTGTTAAAGAGATCCTCTGGTTTAATGCAACAGTTTAAAACTTCGAAACAACCAAAAATTATGCCTGCTTTTTTTCTCCTGTTCTTTTGCTCTTATCTCACCATATGTTGTCATTATTTTTATTATTTTTTTTTTTTTTTGCAGAAGCGAGTGGGATGTGACATAGAGGTTGCTATAGTTACTCATTTTTAATAAGTTTGGAGACTGTTATCCAAGTAAACAAGTAGCTGTCTCTCACTCAAAAATGTTAAAGAGTAGTGCAGGGAAAATCTGTGATTGAAAAATGACTCATCCCAGCATAAACACAAAAAACATTAAAAAATGGTTGAATAGAATTATGATTTATTGAAGAAGGGTTATCCCATGTCAAGTGATTTATGGACATTTTATTAACTCTTGAATAACATCTAACACCTTTAAAAGCTGATCTTTTTGTTGCAACTGCATAACACTTAGCATATCTATTAGTCATCATGAAAAGAGGACAGTGAAAATCCAAATAATATTTACAGAAGTATTATATAGTTTTAAATATTTTCCACAATTAGAAAAATACCAAAAATGACATTTAGGCTCTCTACACAGTAAAGAACACATTCTAAATCCAAAATATAAATAATTTAAAGACCAAAAGTAAGAATGCATAATAGGAATCTAGGAGGTAGTCTTTTTTCAAATGGGAAAGGGATCTAGAGACGAAGGAGGGGAGGGGAGGGAGGGAAAAGGTAGTGATAAAGAAGGAATTAAGATGTGTTACGTACATGTACCAACTCCCCACAAGGAATGCAATTATTATGTACTGATAAAAATAAAAACTAAAAAAAGAATTATAAAGAAAAAAAACCCACTGCTTTTGGAAACTTAACACTAAAAGCCCAAGCCAAATAATGATGGTAATAGTAATAACAATGACACACAGTCTAAAGCAAAAGTCTTCCTATATTTTGGTGAAAAGGGAAAGAATAGACAGAAAAGCAAATCTTTTATAGGAAAGACTTTTTTTTTTTGGAACTGGGGATCAAACTCATAACCTCAAGCTTGCCAGGCAGGCGCTTGTGCCACTGAGCTATAACCCCAGTCATAGGAGAGTCTAATTAGGGTGAGCGAATGTGCTAGTTTGATTTTTAACTTTTTTTCATGTCTCAAAAAGAGCAAGTTGCCAGAACTATTTAGTCCCATAGCCGCTGGCTGCAGTTCTGTACTAGACTAAATTAAGACATGTACTAAGTAGAAACTCCACACATGATTCAGAGACTTAACATTAGCAAAAATAATAATATAAAATATGTCAAATATTTTTTACAGTGATTAAAATCTGACTTGATAATATTTAGGGTGTGTTGGATTAACATTAGAATTGTTTATTTTACAGTTTCTTTCTGCCTTTTAATTTAGGTACTAACGTTTATAATTACATATGAGGTGCATTTAATATTTATATTGGGTAATACTCAGAACATGGAGATCTGTGAATAAGGAATCATTTGTTGTGAGGTTAGCTATTAAAGCCTTTTTTCATCTGGGGAAACAATGTTATGTTAGCTTATAGGGTTTCTAAGAATTGGCCAGGCCGCTTTAATGTACATTGTACCTGAATTCTAATACTTCATGTCACCACTGTAGGAATATTGATAAAACTGCAAAAAAAAAAATTTTTAACTAATTGTAGCTAGAAGCACGGGCAGTAATGGTCCTAGGTTGAAACTACATGGAAATGGTAATGTGTGTGCACGTATTTGTGCTTGTGTGAGGCATAGGCTAGAAAAGTAATATGTGAATAAATGGTTGCATCTGAAATATTAAAAGGAAATAGCCTTTACTTCTCTATAGTCTTTCTAAGAAGCAAGTCTTTGCATCACCATTTTCTAAATATTAGTCTAAGAAGAAAGCAATGTGGAGAGCCCATAGGATAGAACTACTGCCAATATTTTCCTTTATCTCCTCTTCCCAATGTTTGAAAACATGAGTAACTCATAACTTTTTAATTAAATATGAATTACAAACATTGGCCTGAGTAGGAATCACTTCGAGGCTCCTTTTAAGTTAACAGCTATCTACTAAAATTGTGTTGACCCATGTGAATACCAAGAATCAAAATTTAAAAGAATGTAAGGTGCTGGTTGGGCCAAATGCAAAATATGTTTAAAACAGGAAAGTTACATTCCTATCATTAAATATGCATGCTAGTAACTAAAGATCATTTCAGATCCTTAGTAGCAGTAGTTTAAATCAGTGGCCATCCAACTTCATTGCACACTCTATTAGCTGCAGGGTTTTTCAAAGCACTGACTATGGGAATCTCTCACCAGAGGTTTCAAATCATAGATCTGAGATGTAGAACCTGAGAAAATGCATTTCTAATCTTCCCATGTGATTCTGCCTCTGGTGCTACTTTTGATTATGGGAACCATGTTTTGAGAACAATTGAGATAGTTTCTTCTCTGTAATCCAAACACATAAGTAGAAGCAACTTTTCTTTAGATTTAACTATTTTTGCATATTCACAGAAAAAATTATAGACAGAAAAGTTACACACCCAAACATTGCCCTTTCCTGAATTAAGGATTATTCTCCCAAAGAAAGAATTAACCCCTCAAAGTAGCAAATATGCAATTTTTATTATCAGTGGTCAATTTGTTTTGGTCTTTAAAAGTTCCCTTTTATTTCTAACATTATGAGAATGTAAGATCAATTTTTTCTGCTTTTGGGACAATATATGATAACATCATCATCTGAAGGAACTAAGTTTACAAAAGAAAAATTAAAAAATCAATATATTTCCTGTTATTTTCTCATTTGAGAATCAAGACTAATTACAGTTTTTCCTTTGAGAATGCTTTTCAGCTTCCTCATTTGAAACTGAAACTTTTGTGTCAGCATAACAGTTCTGTGTGATAAAATTATTTGAATATCTAAAACACATGCAAAATAATTTTGTCATCTTTAAAAATCAAATTCATGGAAGTTACAGATTTTTAAATGCATTTCTACTACATGAAATTTATTTCATTCATTAGAAAATACTTTCGGGAAGCAATTATGCATTCCATATAGTTTAGACCAGTAATAAGTATCAATCTTGATATTATTATTTCTATAAAATTGGGATAACTAGTGTTATTCCATCAATATCTGGTTCCAGTGTTCAATAGTGTATTTACCACAGCTGTAATACCTGAGTATTGCAACTAATAAGCTAATAAATAGGTTAAACTAAATATCTCATTATCTCTTCATTATCTCACGTTTTATATAATCCAAACCTAATCCATTTGTTTGTAATTATTTCCTTAACATAAATCTTGGTAAAGATTTTTCTTTATGGATCTCAAAAAATTTGATTCCCCTTCCTTTTTTTTTTTTTTTTTTTTTTTTTTTTTTTTTTTTTTTTTTTTTGCCTTTGGCTTTACTCTGGAATGCCTTACTTTTTCTTCTTCATCATGAAAATCCTATACACCTACACTGAAAAGTCTTACTACACTAACAGGGGCTTAATATTTTCTAGCACGTATTAGAAGCTAATTTTGCCTGTAAGAAATAAATGACTATCAGTTGCATTATTACCAGTTACAAGACCCTAAAACAAATCTTATTGCCTAATTATCAAAAAGACCTACTTACTATTCCTGTCTTGCTCCATGTTAATGTGAAAAACTCACATTCAAAATTTTGTTTCAGTCAAGCAGCTAGTAAGTAGCAAAGCCAAGATTCAATTCCAGATATCTGTCTTACAAAATTATGTACAAATAATCAACCATGTTGAATTGCGATTATCAACATCATTAATATCTAAGGATGACTTCAGTGCACAAAAATACTTATAATTACTTGCACTTTTGTTACAAGTAGCTGAGTTAGATAGAAATATTATAGGCAGTCAGACAGGGCTAGACCCTCAAGGGAGCAAGTGCAGAAGACCAGATATCTTGTAACCTTGGAGGAGAAGATGCCTCCTGCTGTGAGCCAGATCTCAAGACAAAAGACAAAACAAATGCAACCACACCCTAAATATAAACATCTGGGGTTGATATTCTAAATAGGTATGGATCACCTTGAGGAAGCCAGGAGTCACCATTCCAACCCCCTACAGAGTCACTGCTCTTTAAGCATGATCGCTTGCTATGTGATTCACTTCCCTATTTGTCCCTGATTTGGTCAACTTTACCTGAACAATTAATCTTACTGATTGACCATAGTTCTGTCCCACTTCGTGCCTGCTTGCCTTGCCAGTTCACATGCTTTCCCCATTTTGGATCCATCTCACCTCGTGGTTTTGCTCTATAAAAATCCCTAGAAAACACAGTCTTTGGCAACCCACTTGGGACCCCTTCTGTCTCTTTTTCAGACAGAAGCTTTCTTTCTTTCAATAAATATATTCTGCACTTAACCTTCATTGCTCCTAAAATTCATTCTTTGATTATAGAGAACACGAACTGATACCAGACATCTAGTAGGTTGGGAGTTTCATTTCCCTATATCACTTTAATTGTAATTAAGCTTGTACAAGTTACACACTTAAAAGAGGTACCTGATTTTTCTTACACCTTAAAACAAATCACTGAGTCTCTCATTTTGTTTATGAATCTCAAACTTTGGTGTTTAAATGTATTTTTATTTTAATGTGTCTAATTATTTAATTAGACATTAAATTTCAATAGATATTAGAAACATTCACAATTAAGATTAACTTAATTACTTTAGCTTTGAACATGTTGATCCCATTTTATCATTTTATAGTTAGCTTGATGAAAATATGCCATCTATCACTTGCTCTAGATCAGACACAACATTGTGGAATGAACTGAACAAAAATAATAATGTGAAAGATTGCAAAATATTAAAGATGCCAAATAAGTAATTTTGCATTGATATGCAAATTTAATCTATGGTCTCTTTATATTTCAATTTAAAATGAGTGTAGTAACCTATGAATAGATATGTGCCTGGAGAAAGCAATTGAAAAGCTGGTTATTTAGCAGGGATGTCAACCTGGGAGCACTAATCTAAGTGGAAAAATTATGCCTGCTTTTATATCAAATAACATGATGTCCTTGGCAATAAGATGGGTAGAAGATACAAGAAATAAAAATAGATAAAAGGAAACCTTTCTTGGAAAGAGGTTTGTTAGACCTTATTCTAGTAAAACTGTGAAAAACGTGCTTCGGATACTATGAAAAGTCATCACATTTCTGTCAATGACACATACTTAATCCCCTTAGAAACAAAATGTCAGCGTACCTTACCTTACATGATGTGCCAAGATGTTGATATCTTCAGTGGAGATAGGTTGTAAAGACCTCGTGAGGCAGCAGATTAGGGCTCGGCAAAGCAGCTGAACAAGTGGGTATGACTTGTCAATTACAGAGATCTAGTTTATATGCATAATAGTTCTGAGCCCTTCTCCTGGCACCAATCAGAGAATTGTAGCTTAAATTCTCCTGGCATTAGAGCAAGCTGGGTTTTGATAGGACCGCCTGGATCTTTGTTCAGATTGGGTACACACATTAACCTTTGAGGCTGCTATGAGCCTTTTTGGCACCCACTCTGCACTCTGCAGAACATATTTCTTTTTCTACTTTAGTTAGCCCATACTTTTCTTTCCTTCTTGTCTTACCTTTATACCTTTGATAAATGTAAAATCTTGCACTTTGTTTTCTGCCCAATTCTTTGTTCAGAACAAGAGCCTGGAAAGGACCCTGAGAAAGGACCTGGGAGCACACAACTCCCAAACAGTGCTAACACCAGGATATCTGAATTCAGAAGCCATCTCCTTTAATGTTGAACAGACCCTGACATTTATGTTAAAATAAATAAAAGTTATCATTTTTAATGCCTTACATTTGAAAAGTAGACAAGATGAAGTTTTGAAGTCCCATTTATTGCTAGTCTATTTGTTGCTTTTCACCTTGCCAGCTTCCATTTGTTTGGCTTCCATGTCTAGAATGCTCTTCTCCCACTACTGTGCAGAGTATTTTCCAAGAAGCATGATTCATAATGAAAAAGACCAAAGGACAGTTATTTCTTATAACTTCTGTTCAGTGGAAGACAAGATGGACAGACTGAAAGATAAGCCTTATGATGGAAAAATGACCATAGGATTAAAAAAAAAAAAAAAAGCACCTCTGTGCTCATGAGGCATAGAAATAGATTAACAAATGTTCTAGCTGGGCATGGTGGCATGCACCTGTAATTCCAGTACTCAGGAAACTGAGGCAGGAGGATCATCATAAGTTCAAGGCCAGCCTGGGATACATAAATGACTTCAAGGCCAGTTAGCACTACATAGCAAGACCCTGTCTCACAAAAACAAATGATCTGTGGCAGTGATGGTGAACCTTTTAGAGTTTTCAATGATGAAAAACAGCCAGCTGTGACACGAGTGCCATAGGTTCTAAACCACTCTTCTATAGCATTTAAAATGAATGAAATGTATTCAAGTGTCAAAGTAATGAAAAATGAAAAAAATACAAACAAAAAAACGTTATATGTGCTCTGTGATACTATTTTTGTAAAGTTTTGAAACCTTTGCAATGTATATTATAGGACTACAATATATATATAGTAAAGCTGTAGTATATGTGGGAATGCATATCAGTTTTGTGATGGTACTCTCTCTGTAGAGGGCTGGGGAAGAAAGGACAAGTATTAGCTACGACTGTCACATATTTCATTTCTTTAAAAGAAATCTAAAGGAAATATTGCAGAAAGTTAACATCTTTTTTATCTTCTTGATGGGCATAGTATTGATATTGTATTATATAATACTGAAGTTTTTCTGTGATATTAAAATTTTGTGTAATTTAAATATTTTAAATGGATGAAAGAAATCTAAAACCACCAATAAATATAGCCTCATGAATTTTATGTGTGTATCACTTTATAATATCCTCTATTTAATTAGTATTTGTTAGTTTCACCATAAAACGATACAACTTTCAAAGTATGAGACAATCACTTCCATTTTTTTTCTGTCCTTTTCAATGACTAGAGGTGCACTAAACATTTAATATACATATATGCAATAAATAATTTTTGATTGATTACACATAACATGTTTTTTATATTGGAAATCCTTGTATGTTAAATAGGTTAGTTATGCAGCATTTCAAATCTGTCACTTCTTAAAGAAGCAAATTTATTAAAATGCAGCGGAGTTTAGTTTTATTTCCCTGTCTCCTATCTTTTCTCCTTTCTCTTCCTCCCTCAAGAACCTTCTTCTATTCTAGACATCATTCTTCAAGATCTTTCAAAATTGAGAAAAACAGTGTTTCCTTTCAAATAAAGAGTTGTCATTTCAGCTCTAAATTGCTGTGTTTAATGAGTCAAAGTCCTTGGATTTAAAATAGGGGAAACTCATAAAAACTCAGAAGTGTGTTTGATCTTGATCAGAAGTTTTTGTTCAATGTAGACAGTGGTTATGAAAAACACCCCAAGGCATGTCTCTTACTGTCCACATATAGAAATTACACAATACCAGGGGCTATCTAAAATAAATAAATTTTTAAATGACTGAAGAAGGTTGAAGGTGTCTGGACAAAGTAACATCTTATTAATAGATTTTCAGGTCTCCCAGTTATAATTCATCAACATTCTAACAAACTTTATTTTTTAATTTAATTTTTCTTAAGTCAGACATAGTAGCACACACCTGTAACCCCAGAACTCAGGAGGCTGAGGCAGGAGGATTGCCATGAGTTTGAGGCCAGCCTGCGTTACATAGTGAGTTCAAGGCCAGGCTGAAGCAAGATCCTGATTCAAACAACAACAACAACAAAAATGAATTTTTCTTGGTAGTAGTTGATTTTATTTTAGTTTTATTCATTTACATTTTATTACTATTTTAAATGGTTGATAAATTTTTTTCACTAAAATTAGGCTGAAACTTTTAGGAGATTATGAGCCAGTTTGAGAATTCTACAGTATCTCTGGATGCTTTTTTCAGAAAAGCTATGTAAGAACACAAATACACAAGTGTTCCTTAGTTCAAGGAAGTCCAGAGACCTGCAAAAACTAACCTGTGAATTTGTCATAATTCCACAGTTTCCAAATTTACATTCTTTACATTCTTAATAGCTCCAAATTTTCCATAAATAGTTCTACTGAGTGAATAACACCCTAACACCAACCTAATATTATTATCTATTATTACTAGATAAGAACTTATTTATGACATTTACATTAATTTATTTCACAAAGATCAAATGATTCTATTGGTCCTTTCAGACTGCCCCATAGTTTTAAACCATACACATTCTTATACACAAAATACTACAAACTTTAAATGGAGCAGAAAAACAGACTCTTTTCATCCTACATCTGAGTTTTAAAACTTCATTTCTTTTTACCATCAGAGTAATTTTGCCAAAATAGAAACATGGTCATTGAATTCTTTTAGGCTCATTGCCTGCCTTAGCTTTGACCTGGATGCATGATAATTAGTATATTGAATCTTAATGGAGTTGATGTAAAGGAATATAACTTTTTAAAATTATAATTCTAGTGTTTCCTTGGTTGAGGTCCCTAATTAACCCAACTATGTTACCTATCCTCCTACTGGAGACAAATGGCTCTTCATAGATCAGGCTTCAGTGATATCAGTTGTCCATTCCTGCTCATAATCTTTTGAAGCACATCTCCTTTACTCCCTGGCTCCTCCCAGCCCCTGATCCCTGAGAGAGTTCCCCTAAGCTCTTTCATTTTCTAAATGCATTGGGAGCCATTGAAACTGGAAATTGAACACACATGCAGGGCTGTGGCATGGCCAGGGCATGGCCAACCCGAGAACAATGAGATGCCTCAAAGGGCAAGATAAGGTCACAGCTGAGGACACCTGGCTCCAACTCCAATTGACTAAATAAAGACTGTAGCTGCAGGCATTCACTGTTGTAGTGAAATGCAATATGGAGATCTTCTCCTAAGATACTTCTCCTAAATTAACATAATCTGTTACTTGGAAAAGTCCTTAAACTACTCCCAATGTTTGTTCAGTTTCCTGCATTTTCCACTCTAACCCCTTCCTTGTTTGAAAACTAAATAAATATGGCCACCCAGAGACATTCCTTGACTTAGCCCCCAGAGTCTCAAACTCTGCAGAGGGTTTTGAGCCTCCCAGAGCTCTAAAATCATACCACTTGTTTCATTTATTTAAATCTTCACCGTACACTCATTTGGGAGATTGAGAATCTTGGCCAAGTCCCCGATATACATGCCTCTCAGTTTTCCATTCACTTGAAGACATGTATTTGGTTTCCTAATCTCTTATTCAGTTTAGTCAAAGAATCAATTCTCCTAATTTGTTCCTTTTAATCATCCCACAGATCGTTTGACCAGTGAGTGGCTAGGACAGATGTATAACCTTGTATTTGTACATGTAGCACAGTACACTTAAATACCAGATCTTCTCATGACATTATAATACATAGAGTAAAAGATAATCAAGAATTTAACACTGGGAGAAATACTGACAATGTTATAGCCAGTAAGTAACTTAGGTCTACAACATAGAAATTATGGAGAAACAGAAAAGAAAACCTGCCGTTGTTGTTAGTATAAATGTAGAAATCTAACTAACACTTTCTTTTAGCTTCTGAAGATGATTAACATACTAAACTTGATCTTTCTTAGAAATTGTTAAGCATCAGTGTGCTTGAGGATGTTGATAATGATGAATAGCATTTATTGAGTACTTATATACTAAGTACTTTATGAGCACATTCTCTTCATCTTCACAATAATTTTGTAAGAACTGTGAACTTTCCAGTTTTACCTATATTTGCCATCGTTATATCAATTCATATGGAAATTCTGATTTGAATTCATTATAACCACAAAATTCATGTTAATGGTTAAGCTATATTTTATTCTGCATGGAGGTTTGAATCGTATAGCTCTGTTTTGCTTTTCCATTCTCCACGTTGCCTGAGTTCTAAGGTGACGCCAACCAGTCATAAGGATTTGAATTCCACCTATCCTTTGAAAAAGTTAAGGTCATGTTTTTCAACCTATATCTCACTCATGAGCTCTAGGAGTCTATTGAAAATTTGAACTGATTTTCTAATAATCATTTCAAATTGATCATATATAAAACTAAACATCTTGTTTGCTTTTTTAAACCCTCTTCTGCATGTTTGCCTGCCTGATGAAATGGCAATTCTATCTTCTAGTTGTTCAAGCTAAAAATACTAGCTTTGTCAAGCATTTCTTGTATACCCTTCCCTTAGTTCATAAGACTAATCTAGAATTTGATGACTTTCCCATGTACATTGCTACCCCACTTGTCCTAGCACCATCGTCTCTTGATTAACTCCAATAGCCTTCTAATTTCATCTCTCTGATATCAGTTTTGCCCAGTTATGATGTACAGAATCCAAATGGAGTACTATAAAATAAGTCATATTGATCTTCCTTAAAAATCCCTTTGAAACAAATGGATTTCCCATTTCACTCAGACCTGGACCCCAACACCAGTTTCTCTGTCTCCCCTTTGCTGCATGAGGCTACGTTATCTTTCCTGTACTCCAGCGTTATTCCATAATGATCGCTGTTTCCCTAATATCTGCATGTCTCTTTTTCCTAATTCTTGCTCTAATGGCAGGTTTTGCCTAAAACACTAACATAAGAAAGCTCCCTTCCAAACTCTGATACTCCTTACTACAGTCAATCTGCTTCATTTTTCATCATAGCATAAAATACTATCTAATTTACTATATGTCCTTGTATCTCTTTATCCAAAATACAAGTTCTGTAAATGCAGGGATTCTGTTTAGTTCACTTCCATATTTTCATGTGGAACTATGATTTGCATGTATATGTTGAATATATTAATTAATTTATACTTTTAATAGTAGTGTATACAAGCATCCATGTCACCAACTCATCCCCAAGAATATATATAAAGTTTTCAAATCAAAAGTAGAATTTAATGTCTGAATATTAGGCTTTATTAGTAAAATAAACTGTGAAATAATGATGCCATTGTGTTAATATTCATTTTAGAAAGTTCTTTTGTGTAATTAATTAAAAACCATGACTCCCTTTTGTGTGTGACACCCTGTAATAAGCAGTTAAGCTAGACACAAATCATCTGTTGTGAACCTAACAATCTAGCAGGAAAGATACAGTGAACCAAACATGTATGCTAATTATTAATTCAAATTAAGATAAATCACATTGAGCCACAAGGCTTCACCAATAAATTCAATTTTGAAACAAGGTATAATGTGAAGTTCTGAAATAAAAGAGCTTGGATTATAAAATCTATAATTCATATTTGACAAATTGATAAAGAGATTCAAGTAGCATGCAATGAAAGTATAAGTAAATCACTCTCCAGGTCTGTAGCAGACTTACAAAATATTAACATGGGGAGAACACTATACACAAAGTGCTACTGGAAAAATACAACGTATTTATAAACATTGGTTTCTCAGAGAAACCTTTTCTACTTGTTTCTTCCATTATTCTTTTTCATGGCAGTCTATTCATTTCATTCTGGACACTAATTACAAATATGCATATATATATATATATATATATATATATATAAGAAAGTACACATTATGTGTGTATACATGTAAAATATCTGATCTGCTGATCATTTGTATTGTTTATTTGTTGATTTTCTGTCCCTGTATTAGAGATTAGAATAAAACTTACAGGCAAGAACACTGAATGTTTCCTTTTCTTTATGTCTGCAGCATGAAGAACAGGGTTTGGCACAAAGCTGATATTTAAGAGACATTTTTAATAGATAAATTCTAGTAAAAATATTAACAGAGCTACTTATGTCAGTTTCTATAGTGTTTATATTTTACTGAATATGTGCAAGACATAATGCATGAAAACAATTTAGAAGCATAAATAAATGCCTGTCTCCTCTAGTGGCGCAGATCAACCAGTGCCTTTATAGAAGCTGTTGGCAAAAGTAATTCTTTGTGTTTTAAGTAGCACAGTAAGACAAATGAGACCCATCTTTTAAAAATTATCATCCACAGCTTTTACAAACAGATTTTATATTATCAAAATATTATATTTTCATTGTAAATCATCTTGAAAATAGTGGGTTATATCACCATGCCCCGGATAAGTGAAGATACAAAAGTGAGAGAGGTATGAGTCACAACTTTGAGTTGCTGCTTTTTATAGAGTACACAAATATTGGATATGAAATATACGACTGGAAAAAAGGGACACATGAAGAGGAATCCGTTTGAAAAAGATGTGAAGTAAGTCTCAGGGATACTGGACATTTTCTCTGGGTCAGCAGATTAAACAAGGTCTGGGTACTCCCAGCCTTCTATGCTGGTATCAGTGGCAGGCTCAGGATGTTGAACCCTCACAGGTGCACATTTGATAAAGCATTCTCAATCTGCATGTGGGCACAAACAACTGTTAGAGAGCTCAGCATCCAAAATAAATGCCACACGTGTATGACTCAGGAGTACTGTGATGTTGCCTCCTGAGGGTCAATAAGGTATAGAGGTGAAGAGAAGATTTTAAGTGTCTTACAAGAAAATACTGATTTTTCTTTTAGTACTTTTGAAGTGGCTTCAAATATAGCTTATAAATTCAACTCGGATTACTTGTTTTATAAAGAATTATTTTTTTCTTCAGAAAAATTATCTAAATATTTTCTTCCACAAAACTTCCTACTTAAGAAAACACATGATGATTTTAAAATAAGATAGCTTTCATGTCAGTTTCCCATTATGTTAAATTTGTTGTAAAAGTAAAATATAGCTGAATTATTTTCAATATTACAGACCTAGTTACATTCCAAAGCATTTTCATTAATTTTGTCCAGTTTCCTGAAAGCTTTATGTCTTAAAAGAGAACTATTAAATGAGTACAAAATTGTTTATAGCCAGTGTGTTCATGAAATCCAAGAAAATCTCATCTTAAATTGGCTCAAATATTCATCATCCATGGAACAGATAAATTAAGACATATTCCTGTAATGTAATTTGATACTCTACAACAGTGACAATTTATGAAGTATTACTTATACAAAAATCTTGAAGAAAAAAATCACAATGGTTGATATATTTTAAAAACCAGAAGTGTAAAAACTGTCCTGTTTCTTAAGCTTAATACTAGGTGCAACGGTGTTATTGCATTACCATCTATTGTACTGCATCTCTACACTGCATTCTAGAAATGAATACTATGCCTCACAATAAACAGTGAGAGAAAAAAGAGATTTTTTTGTATTTTTGAGACAGGATCTCACTATGAAGTTCAAGATGGCCTTGAGCTCACTTTGTAGCCCAGGCTGGTCTTGAACTTGCAAGGATCCTCCTGCCTCAGCCTCCTGAGTGGTGGTATTACAGGCATGCACCACCACACCCAGCTGAAAAGAGCATTTTTGAGCAAAAGCAAACTAAAATATAGTAATAATAATAATAATAATAATAATAATAATTTGAGCCAGGCATGGCTCAAATGTAATCCCAGCAATTTGGGAGGCTGAGGCAGGAGGGTTGCAAGCTGGAAACCAATCTAGGCAATTTAGTGACTTAGCAAAATTCTATCTCAATGTAAAAATTTTAAAAAGGGCTAGGGATATAACTCTGTGAAAGCCCTGTATTCAATCCCCAGTAGTATAAATAAAAAAATAGCATTTGTGAACATGAAGCATAAACAGAAGTGGCCTCAGTTCCTGTCTATTTTGATGATTTGATGCAAGTAAACAGTTGAAACAAGTGAGAAGGATTCTGTGACACACACTGTTTCATATTGTGGTGTCTCCTGGGAGTTAATAATTTCTCGGCCTTCCATCTTTGTCAGATCTTCTATCAGGCTAGCCTGTGAACAGAGAAGTGAGTGTGGTGCTTTTTCTTTTGTCTCTGCAACAAAGTTCAGATTGTTAGGGATTTACATTCATTTATTAAAGTAGCACATAAATTACTACCAAGGTTTAAAAATCAGTTAAAGAGTTGCTTTATATTTTCCAGCATAAGAGGAAATGGTGAACATAGTCTAATTTGCACCTTTGGCTCTATAACTTGGCAGTGGAAAACAATATCCATTTTTTTTGTAATTTTTATTTTAAAGAGAATAAAACCAAGCAAAATAAAACAGAATAAAGCAAGTCAAAACAAAACAGTGTGATATAGTACTTCAAAACAAGATAATAGGAAATAAACAATGGTTACCTTAATGCCTCTTGTCTTCAAAATATCTGCCCATATCTTCAGATATAGTACAAATCAAACAAAGCAGAACAGAATAGAACCAATAAAAACTAAATAATGAATGCAATAAAGGACTTCAAAACAAGGTAATAGTAAATCCAAAATGGCAACCATAGTATATCTTGCTATCTTTGAAGTAGCTGCCCATGCCACTGGACATAATAAAATCAAACAAGACAAAACCGATTAAAACCCAATCTAATAAAATAATGAAAATGATACAGGACTTTGAAACAGGATAATAGGCAATTAACAACAGCCTTCAGAAGTAGATCCCCCATGTATGCTACACTGTGTATTGTTATCCTCTGAATAGATGATCAGACTACCAGCTTTAGACCTGCAAAGTCAGTGAAACACTAAACACTACAAGTATTAAGTTGTATTTTACCTCAATAACTGTCATCCCAGCCTGTTTCTTAGGACCGGCTGGCTGCTTACAGTGAGGAGGGGGTGTCGGGATGTTGGCTTTTCTTGTCTCCAAGCCCTTGCACTGAAAGGGGCTGGCATCTGGTTCTTCCCACAGTGGCCCATGTGTGGCATCAAGTCGCAGGGAGGGCTTGCTTCTTCCTGACTCCTTGTTCTCCTACCCAGCAGTACGCCAATGGCACTGACTCATGGGAAAAGCCTGGCATCTTGTTTTCCCCCCAGCGACCTGAACAATATCTATTTCTTTAGCAGCAAGTATTTTGACTATACTGAGTAATTGATTTCACATTGTTTATAAATAAAATATATTTTCTGAATATTTGATCTCTCCTATTAGGCTTTTATGCGGTCTTTAACATATTTTTACTTCTTCTTCTGGTGATTTTGACAACCTTTCTGTGTATTGCCAATTGCCAATTAAAAATGATACTTTATAGGACAAAGTAAAATCCTTAAAATGAGCTGTGAAATCATGGGATGGTTTTACAAGGCATGCCTAACATGTAAATTTATATGCATTACATTCTCAATGAATATTTATATAGTTAAATGTAATATATTTGGAATTCACACCTAAACATATTTCTTTTAGAATATACCAGAAAAATTTCAGAAAAGCCTACAGAGCTTGAGGCTGGTTTTGTATGTAAGTTTCTACTGATTTATTTTTTAATTTCAAGGACTTACTATTACAAAAATTTTAGAAAAGACTACCATTAACAATATTAGTCATTTTCCCTTTTCTGGGATATAATATCCTGGATCTGAAACCTAAAGGTGGACAGGTTTATTTTGGCTTAAAGTTTTCAGAGAAAACATTTTGTGGTTGATTGGTTCCAAGGCAGAAACAGAGTGGCAGAGGGGTATGAGAGAGAACTGCTCAACCCACAGCAGGTGGGAAGCAGAGAGAAGAGAGGAGTTGGGGACAGGAAAATACCCTTTCAGGCCATTCCTTCAGTGACTCATTTCTAAGTAGGCACCACCTTCAAACAACCATTCAGCTTGTGAACTCATTAATGGAAAAGGCCACCAGTGAGGTGAGTACAGTGTCCCACCATCCAACCGCCTTTCAAACACATGAAACTTCTGGGGGGCATTTTAGATCTAAGCCATCACTATAATAGCAAAACATATGTAAGTAACAAGTATAAAAAATTAAATTTAAGAACATATTTCAA
Organism: Dasyprocta punctata; assembly: GCA_004363535.1. NCBI lineage: Eukaryota > Metazoa > Chordata > Mammalia > Rodentia > Dasyproctidae > Dasyprocta > Dasyprocta punctata. Next base: position 22,238 of record RJWM01004694.1, read on the forward strand.
AAATATGAATATTTCCAAGAAGCTCAGAAGTTGAAAGGATGCAGATTTTAGTCCTAGCTCTTTGGCTTTCTTGATCTTTCATTTGGAGTAAGATACCATTTTCACTTACACCAGATAGGGCCAAGAATAAGGAGAGCTGATTTCAAAGTAACTCTGAAGTTAAGCATCCTTTATATCATTAGACTAGTGGTGTTGGCTTAGTTACTTTCTTATTGTTAGGACAAAATACCAACCACTCACATGTTGAAGGAGAAAAGATTGATTTTTAGCTCACAGTTTGTAGAGGTTTCAGTCCACAGTCAGCTGGCTCCAAGACAGGGTGTCAAGGCAGAGAAACAGTCTATGACAGAACAGGGAAAAAGCAGGAGCAGAAGTACTAAGCAGATCTCCTTTTTTTCTTTGATCCCATCTAGGCTACAAACCTTTTGGTGGCGTCATCCACCACATCCACAGACAGGATGGGCCTTCTCATTGTCCATGCAGAACTATGCTGAATCAATCAGTGGACTAATTTAGTGATCACACACCCTCAATCCAAGTTCATGCATCCTATATTCCACCACCACTGAAAGGTCCCACCTATGAGAGTAAGAGTCTTTGGGAGGCATCTAAATATAAGTCATAACAGGTATGAGAAATAAATGTAGCTTTAAGAACACCAGTGGTTTACGTTTCCTCATTTTTTATTAGCTATATATTGTTGGGCAAATTTTTTAACTTCTATAATAATTATGCTAAGTATTGTGAGAGTTCAATTAGGTGAAGCATGGAAATATGTTTTCTAAACCCTTACAGTTCTAGACAGATGCACATTAAAACCCTTTTTTAAGAACCTCATCTATATTTCTTACTCACATGAAGGTCCAGACCACAAATGCCAGCAGATTATTTTTTTTATAAAGCATCAGACATGAGATTACCAGAGTAAGACAAACATATGTAACACAAGATGCAAAATATTGATTACAGGTGTCTTAACAGCTACATAACTCTCAAGATGTGTAATTCCTGTATATTTCTGAAGTTTTGCTGCTTGATGGTCCCATAGATTTGACTTATCTTCTGCACCAACTCTTTAAATCTTAATAGTTCTGTCCAGATTTCTCAATTCTACTTTAAATTAACATTATAGCCTATTTGCTCACAACAAAAGGAGCTCTTGCTCTAAAATTAGAAAATGCTAGATACTAATAAAAATTTAATCAACTAGGTACACAACTCAGAATATCTATTAAAATTTCTCAATTATAAATTTTTGCTTTGCTCAAAAGGACAAAATATGTCAGCCAGGTATAAATCAAAGATTTACAAAGAACTGCTTATTTTAAGATTAATTTTGGCTTATCTCTTGTGTTAATTTTGTGTGCCAATTTGACCAAGCCCTGGGATGTCCAGCTATTTTCTAACCATCCTTTCTTGGTGTGTCTGTCAATATATTCCTGGATGAGATTAGTATTTGAGTGGGAGGATTCAGTGAAACAGATTGCCTTCTCTCCTGTGAGTAGATCTCACCCAATCAAGTGCAAACCTAATAAAACAAAAAAGACAGAGTAAGAGGGATTATTGTTTGTCCATTTGAGCTGGGATATCAGTCCTTTCTCAACCTTAGGCGGGGATTTATACCTTAAATTCCCCTGGTTCTTAGTCCTTCAGACTCAATTGAATGATACTACCAATTTTTCTGGCTTCCAGACATCACATCATGAGATTCATCAGCCTTCATAATCTTCTTAGCTAACTCCTTTAATAAATCATACATATATAATATATATGGACTATGTGATATATATATATATATTGAATATATATTATTGAATTGACAGAGCAAAGCCTCACAACTTCGCAGTTCAAATCTTCTGCTGGGGAGCCTTCTCTGCCCCAGTGATCTAATTGGGTCCATTTCTTCCCTATATCACTTGAGAGCACAGCTTTTACCATTATTCAGAGTTATTCTGTTTTAAAAGGAATTTTATTGATGTAGGAAAATGCAACTGGCACTGCTAAATATGAGATGAAAAATGCAAAGTGATATATGAAATATTATTCCAATTATAGCCAATCTATATATGTAGTGAGAAAAGCTGAAAAAATATATCAAAATGATTATTTTATCTTCCTGGTGATAATTTTGGCAATTTTACATTTTATAGTACTTTTTATATTTTCCATTCATGTTACTATAAACTATTATTATTAAGAGAAAAAAAGTAAGTTATGTTCAAATGATAGTTGATTTATGTTTCTTTGTGTCTCTAGAATGACCTTTCTCATATGTATTTTTATATAGAGCAGTATTTAGTAAGCTTTATAAAAGGTTTTTCCTTTAATAAAAAAGGAAGTATCAGAAACAGAGACCTGATTCAGATCATTTTTTTTCCTAAAACAAGTGGTTTAAAAGGCATAATTACAGTACTGTATTAAATATTTGGTGAGTAACTTTGAGTATAATACCAAGAATAAACTATTTACATGAATCACTGAAATGTTTGCAAAGATGCATCTTATCTAACAGTTCATTTGCTTTCTTTGGCACTAGATATGCAAAGTATGATAAAAACATATGGTGGTTGTTTAAATAAATAATTTATTACAGTAAAAAAATTTACTTTTCATGATTATTCTGACTTTGGGGGAAAAGGCCGAAGTTGTGTGATGCCAGATCCCAGTGAATAAGGTGTGTGAGGGTACATTCTAATGTTTTTAATGTGACAGTTACCATCTTTAAGCAGTTCAGGACACTGAGGCCATCCTAAAAGCATATATTAAAGACACAAAAGAGGACTGCCGTAAGTGCTTCAGAAAGTGGCAAGAACGATGGGATAGGTGTGTTTGAAACAAGGAAAGGTATTTTGAGGGGGATAAACGCCAATGTTATTTTTATTATAATAAAACTTTAAAATTTAAACATTGATTATATTTTTGTCACAGCTTATATTGCTACCCATAATTTTATAAGGAAAGAATTACATCTGTACTTTGAAATATTAATCAACTAGTATAATAATCAGGGTTTACCAATAGTTGAGTGAATAAAAAATAAATTTAGAAAAATTAATAGAAAGATGTGAATTCAAAAACAATAAAAATCTATAAATAAGATTGACAAATAAGCAAGAGTTAAGACCTCAAAATTGGAGATTTTAAAATAATCATCCCTCCATAAATTAAAATTTTAAAATATTTCCAACCTCAGTCTAGTTTGAGACAAAGTCTCACAAAGCTTCCCAGGCTGACTTCTGACTTCTGATCCTCATGCCACACGTGATATATTTATCCCATAAGGATGTTTCTTTTAGCTCAGCGTGGTGCACACCTATAATATCAGCACTCTAGAAGGCGGAGGCTGGAGAACTGTGAGTTCAAGCCCAGCCTAAGTTATCTATGGATTTAGGGAGACCCTGTACCAAAATAAAAGAAAAAAAATTAAAGGGCTGGGGATTTAGCTCCATGTGAAGGTCCTAGGTTCAACCCTTAACACTACATAGACACATATACACAAGTTCCTTCAGTCTTTAGGATAATTCGCCATGAGCACTAGCAAGTATTTAGGGCAAAATGATCAGTTTTAGATCTTATTACCCCAAATGTCCTATTGGCATTTCCATTTTAATATTAGGTTAAACTGATTTCCTTTTGTTTACACCTGTGCTGTCGAAATTTTGACCAATGATAAATACAAGGGAGGAAACTGGTATTAATATGTGAGCCTCAAAACTTTCTCTCAGGGCCTGATTTTGAAGCCTAAGGTAGCCATGCTGCTTGCCTGGCCTCCAGTCACCTCCTGTGGTGGGCAGGTAGGAGAAGTCAAAGACACCTACAAATCACCTCCCTTCACCTCTGAAGTGGCCCAGAGTATCTCTGGATGGCTGGATGGCTGGATAGATAGAGGATAGACAGACAGACAGATAGATAGATGATAGATAGATAGACAGATAGATAGATGATAGATCGATAGGAAGGGACAGCAGGGGAAGGAAGAGAGAGATGACGTGATCCTGGAGGAGAGTTGAGAGAGGCAGTGGGGAAGTTGTTGAGTTGCATCAGAAACAGAAAAAGAAGTTGGGGACATGGAATATTAAAAGTACTGGTTGTATAAAATGAATAATTCTGCATTGCTTCCTAACAGAATTCAGTAAAAGTTTGAATTTATGACAACATATTTTAAGAATAGTTCTTCAAATATGGTATCACTGATATAGGGGAACGAAACTCCTGACGTACTATATGTCCAGCACAAGTTCATGTTCTCTAAAATCGAAGAATGAATTTTAGGAACAATGGAGGTTAAGAACAGAAATATTTATTGAGAGTAAGAAAGCTTCTGTCAGAGACAGTAGGGGTCCCGAGTGGGTTGCCAAAGACTCTGTCTTTTCTAATGACTTTTATAGAGTAAAACCATGATGGGGAGAACTGGGAACTCGCAAGGCAGATGGGCATGAGGTGGGACAGAACTGTGGTCAACCAATAAGATTAGTTGTTTAGGTAAAATTGACCAAATCAGGGACAAATGGGAAAGTGAGTCACTTAGCAAGCCAGAATTCTTATGGATCAGTGACTCTTCCTGTAGGGGGGTGGGGTGGTAATTCCTGGCTTCTCAAGGTGATCCATACCTAATTCCTAATGTTTATACTTAGGGTGTGGTTGCATTTGTTTTGCCTTTTGTCTTGAGATCAGGCCCACAGCAAGAGGTGTGTGTCTCTTCCAAGGTCACAAAACATCTGGTCCTCTGTGCTGGTTTCCTTGAGTGCCTAGCCCTGTCTGACTGCCTATAATATTTCTGATTAACTCAGATGCCTGTAACCCCATGTAGGAGATAGACCAGGAAGTCAACCTCCCCTGTTTATTTTTATTTATGTTTGTTTGCTTGTTTTGGTACTGGTGATTAAGCCCAGGGAATGCTGAACTATATCTCTACCTTTGTTTATTTATTTATTCATTTATTTATTGTATTTTGTTTGTTTAATTCAAAGATACATCATGGTGTGAGGGATGTAGGTCAGTGATACAACACTTGCCATGAGGGCCTGGGTTTAATTTCCAGTGCCAAAGTGGGGAGGGAGGGGAGACACACCACAAGTGTGCTCAACTAGAGACAGATTCTCCTACATCTATTTTACCTTACTAGTTAAGTTACATGCCACCACCATTGGGTACTGCTTTCTATAATCATATCCCTACAGCAGTAAAAGTAGGCAAAAATTTGCAGATAGAGATTTGTGTAATTGGCATTCTTAGTAATGCAGGACTAGTTATGTGACAAAGGTTGACTGATAAAACTTTAAAACTGTATTTTGGAACCAAGGTTTGGCACTGAATGAGAGATTATCTCCTATGGAGAATATTTTTGGAGATTAAATCTAAAGAGAACTATGTTCATACTTAAAAGCACTCTGACAATTCAAGGCTGAAAATTGCATGCTGAGCTTGTTGTCAGCCCATTGTTTTGCTGCCTGGTGGCCTCTGGGAGGGAGTATTCCATCACCTTGTGTAATTCACGCCAAATTCTGTGCTCACTGCATGAAGACCACCCAGGGTCACCTATAAGTACTTGAGTTCTGAAGGCCCGAACACACTTCTTCAGCCACCCATGAAGACTGTCAGTCAAGGTTTTGTCTAAAGCATATCACCAAGGACAACAAGGTCCCACTGATCTTGTTCCAGATTTAGAATATTTTTGGTTAAAATGGGAAAAGGACGGAGGTGATTCAATTCACAGTTTAATGTAATCGCCATTTCTGCAACAGGGTCTACATCATTGGCCAAGATCCTCGATGCCCCACTCATCTGGGCAGCAGTTGCTGTAGCCCCACATCTACTTCCAAGGTCTAACACATATTTTCCCCAGACAACATCTGTGTTATCTAAAAGATACCTAGGCTCAAAGCCATCTGTCCTTTCCCAAAGCACAGGAGACTGGGCAACTCACTATAAAACTCAGTCCCTCTTGTTTTTTTAAGGCAGTATCACAATGTTGTCCAGCCTAGTTTTGGATTGGTTAATACTCCTGCCTCAGCCTCCTGAGTAGCTGGATTATATAGGTGCATACCACCCAATGATTGCCTTTGTAGGGGAATGAGAACTAGCCTGGCAACTTCATAAAACTCTTGCTAGATATTGTATAACTTTAAGTGCTAAAGTGATAATGTAGTACCCAAATATCATGATCAGTCTTATGCTCTCAACTTTTAAACATAGTTCAAATCTGATCACTTTCTATCTCTTCCTCTTTTAACTGGTGCAGTGCTTTGGATTTTCTTTCTTTATCCTCTATCTTTTTCTGCCTTTCCCCTCCACTACACTTCCCCTCTCCCTTTACACTGGATTCCAGAGTCTCACACTTTAGGCAAGCACTCAAGCCAATGAGCCACACCCTAGCCGCCTATCTTCCTATGGCTCTACTATAGTTCCCACAGCGATTTTGTTAAATGTAGATCAAAATTACATCATTTCTGTTCTCCAATGACTTCTTGTAGAACTTAAAATAAAATTCTTACCAAGAATCTAAGTTGCGCATGGCCAACATCCCTTTGAATGCTGTTCACATCTTCCTCTAGCTCACTTCCTCACACCAACTTTGTCTAAAACAGGTCCCTGCCCCATGATTGTCTTTATCCACACTGTATTATTTTCTTATAACACTCATCAGCAGCTGAAATTATATCTATGTTTCTTGTTTAATTATATCCTATGTTATATCTTTAATTATACATTATGTTTCTTGTTTCTTGTCCATGTTCTCCTGTAGGTGGAAGCTCTGTAAGGACAAGGATTATTCCATACACAGCTGTGGGTCCATTGCTGGACTAATGCCATTCGTTCAGAGGTCAAATGAGTGAATCAGTGATTACTGCATACCCAAAGAGATTTTTTGTCCCCAGAAATTCACAAACCTTCCATGCTGTAGGTACTATGATAAGTGCCATGACAGAGATATAAAAATAAATATGTAAGAACCTTCCTTCACTGAGATTACTCTGTAGAAAAGCCAGAGATAAAATAAAAACCATCAAATAATCAACCATAAATCATCAATTACATGGATAATTGCTGTTGTACTTAGGGTTTGCAAGGAGAACAACACAATACAGGGCACATAATTTACAGTATTATTTATAATGCTCACACAAGGAGTCAAATACAAAGAAAGTGCAGGAAAACTGTCCACACACTAAAGACCTAGAGAGTCCAGCCGAGGGCCTGAATCCCATAGCAGTGTCCTGCTTGAGTCCACCTGAAGACCTAGAGTCCATGACAATGCCTCCCATGAGTCCAGTTGGAGGTCTAGAGCCCACAAAAATGACTCAGGCAAGTCTGTTTCACAGATCTGTGCTGGAAAGGCCCAAAGGTCAGCAGTGGAAGCTAGAAAGTCTGTGCCAGCAGGATGAAGGAGTTATGCCAGTAGGTTGAGAGTTCTGCACTGGAGCCAAGAAGTGATGCTCAAAGTTAGGACCAGGCCTCCCTGAAAGGTACCACAGTCATCCTTAGTGACAGCCAGCATGACAAGCTTCTCCTAGAGACTGAACAGCACATATCTTCCCCTTTGGAGCCAGGAAATGATGCTCAAAGTAAGGACCAGAGTTCCTGCAAAGTGAAACACAGCCATTCTCAGTGACAAGGTCCTGAGCTCCTCTGTTGATAACAGCAGAGATCAAATCAGGGAAGCCAGCATGACAAACTCCTCCAGGAGAACCAACAACTCCAAAAGGATCAATAGCTCCAAACAATGACAGCAACTGTTGCTCTCCAGGTCTCCTTTTTATGTTGGCAACAGTCCTCAGGTGGGTCATCCATACCCCACACCACGCTGATTCAGTTCAGCTTGTATTATAAGTTGACTACCAGTTATCAATCTACTGCAATTATTAATAAGAATCCAAGAAAAGTAAACCATTTAAGTTAAAACTAAAGTAAACTTTTATTTTAAATTCCAAGAGTGTAACTAAAGTAACTTGATTTTTAAAAATCACATTTGCTCTTTTCTTCCTCTTTTGTGCATTTTTTCTTGAAAAGGAAAATAGTGAACATGGAGAGATGATACTACAGTGAAAAATAGAACCATACAGTGTGAAGAAAAAATGAGACGAGAGACTTGTAAAAACAAGGAGGCGGACGATCAGGATCATTGTGTGTGGCAGGTGGTCTTCAATTCATCATTCTCCACATACTCCATAGAGGCACAGTCCAAGGACCATAATTCATGAAGTTCCCCACTGTGAGCCCCAAATGATCATGGTCTGACTAATGACACCAATGTAGTAATTTAATAATATGTTGATCATTTATGAAGCAATTTGGAAAATCACAATGAAGATAAAAAGTTCTCAAGGAATTTTTAAAATACCAAAAAAATTTATGTGAAAACATTTAAGTATACTTATGTTAATTACTGTTGCTATTCATTATTCCAATTCTGAACATCTCCCTCTCTCAACCCATTTTCAATGAGCTATATTTTCCCTACTTTGCTTCTTACTAGGTGGTCTAAAAAATGCCCTTTCTCACAATTCTTAACAGAAATTTTTAAAAAGAAAGATAAATGTGTGCTTAAGAATAATCATGTTTAATTATACAATGTGAGCCAGTTTTATTAAGTACTATAACTAACTTGATTTTTAAAATAGAATAATTATTGGTAACTTCTGAAACACAGATTTTTGCAAACTATAAATATACACAAACTGTAATAAAATTTTCAGTAAGATACTGAAAGGTGTAATATCAAAAATTGAGAAATAAGATGGAAATGTCCACTGCTATAGGTACTATTAAATATTTACTAGAAGTTCTGATCAACAAAACAAAAATTAAAAATGAAATAATAGGTCAAAGGACTGAAAAGTAAGGCAAAGGCAATTGCTATTAGATTATATGAATGTCAACATAATAAAGCCAAGTGAACTAATAAATGATAAGTAATAACAACATTGACTGTGGGTATAAAATCAATATGTAAAACAAAAGGTCCTTTAACCTTGGTATTTTTTTCTAGGAATTTATTTTTTTATTCAAAAACACCACACTCATAGCAACAATAAAGACTTTAACATATCCAAAGAAATGGAAATCCTATGAAGTGTGGTCTCATACCACATTGACTGGAAACGAGAAGCTGACAGCAAAAAATACAGAATACAATAACTTCTCTCTCTTTTTTTTTTCTATTGACTTTTTCATATAAGGGAAACTAAATGAAGTTCAAGTTGTGTATCTGATTTACTTCACTTAATATTGTGGTGCCAACATGCATCCATTTTCCCACTAATCATTCAAGTTTATCTTTCTGAATGGCAGAGTAGTAGTTCATGATGTATAAATACCATGTTTTCTTTACCCATTCATCTGTTGATGGACAACATATAGGCTGTTTCCAAGATTTAACAATTATGAATTATAGTACTATACACACAGGTACACATATATCACTGTGGAATAACTTTAACTCTTTGGGGGAGATACTCAAAGGGGAATAGGTGAGTCAAATGAATTTCTATTTTTAGTTTTTTGAGGAATCTCTATAGAACTACTATCAGATTACACTGAAGGAAGATGAGTTCCTTTTTCTCCATAGCCTCTCCAGCAATTGTTATTGGTTTATTTCCTGATGATAGCCATTCTTTCTGGTGTAGATTGTAAGATGGAATCTTAATGTTGTATTAATTTGCATTTCTCAAATGGTCAGTGGTGTTGAGAATTTTTTTCTTGTATTTATTGGTCATTTGTATTACTTCATTTAAGTAATGTCTACTCATTTCAGATGCTCATTTTTTTTATTGGGTCCTTAAACTTGATGAATCTATTTTTTTTTTTAGATCTTTGTATATTTTAGATGCTAGTCTTTTGTCTGAGGAGTCACTGAAAAAATTTTTTTCCCAGTCTGTGGATTGTTTCTTCACTATATTGGCCATTATCTTTGCATGCAAAATCTTTTTAATTTAACGAGATACTATTTGATGATTTTTGGTATTACTTCTTGTGCAACCATGGTTTTATTCAGAAAGTCTTTGCCTATGTCTTGAAGAGTTTTGTCTATTTTGGCTTCTAGTACATTAAGTGTTTGTATTTCAACTTTGAGATCTTTGATTAATTTTGATTTTAGTTTAGCGTATGGCAAAAGATACAGATCTAAGTTCAACATTTAGCATGTGATTTTTCCAGCATCAATTGTTACAGAGGCACTCTCTTCTCCAGCACAGAGATTTGGTCCCTTTGTCAAAAACTGCATAACTAAGTATACCTGGAGCTGTTTCTGTATCTCCTATTTTGGTCCATTGATCCATAAGTCTGTTTTTTGTTTGTTTGTTTGTCTCTTTTGGCTAAAACCATGATGTATTTATGACTGTATCTTTGTAGCATTATTTGAGGTCCAGGGTTGTCATGGCTTTGACCTTGTTTTGATGCCCAGAACTGCTTTTGCTACTATAGGTAGCTTTCTCCAGTTCCATAAAAAAATGTAATTAGTATTTTGATTGGGATTGCATTAAAACTATATAACAGTTTTGGCAACATGGCTATTTTCACTACTTTGTTTCTCCCTATTGAGGAACAGGGAATGTCTTTCCATTTTCTGATATCCACTTTATTATCTAATTTAATTTTGATAACTAATACCAAGTGAGTTCCAATAGCTAAATGTTTTCTCAACATGTATCTGGGTTCTACTTTTGATCTGCGCTAGTTCTTTAGAAAGAAAGGTTCTTTTAGAAACTTGCCTTTATCCACTGTCATATTGTCTATTACCATTGCTTTGTTTCCTTCTCTACAAAATCCTTTAAATTTACTGTTCCTTTCTTATGTCTCTTGCTATGGTAACTTTTTCACCTGTGTATTTCCCCATGATTTTCATATGCTGACTATTCTCTGACAGGCTGGAAGTCTCCTGTAATCACCGCAACCCTTCACACTTTCTATTATGTTCACTTCTCAGCATCTGTCCTTACTTTCCTTAGACTCCCTGAACTACTTCTCCTTCCCATTAAGGCTATGTGCCTGGTGACACCTGCTTTCCAGCTCTCCAAGGATATCACTAGTCAAGAAGATCTCAATTTTCATTAAGTATCACCAAGACTTTGTGTTTTTTTGGATATAGTTTCTCCCCAGAGTGACATCAGTAAAAACATTTATCATGTGTTACTGCGAATTTGTAATGTCCTGGGCTCTATGCCTTCTCAATTAATATAGTCCTCTAAAATAACTACCCTTATCAGCATTTACAAATAATTTGTTTTCCTATAGTCTCAGCTAGTACTAGCAAGTATAAAGTTGCACTAAATGTCTTAGATAACTAATTTCAGAAACCATCTGAAAGAATCTAACACCTCTTAAACTGTCTTTTTTTGCCTAGTTGTTTTTCAACATTTAAAAATTTCAGATACAGTTTCTGAGCTATCCGAGGCTTTGAGATAAAGTTATGATGAAAATAAAATAAATATTTTCAAATACTCTCTATTTCATGTTGTTCTACTTATTTAAGTAAGTTCTCATTAGTTTAAAATGGCACATATTAAAAAAACTAATTACATGACTAGATTTAACTTATTAAGGCAAATGAGTAATAAAATATAACTTAGATGTAAACACAATTTAGGCATCTGGACAGCCTTGTTTTTGTATGCTAATTATCTATTATATTTAAGCAAAAAATATAACACAGAGCTACTCAAGCACATAGAGGAAGCTTATTTTAGATATAGTGTGATTCTCACACAGGATTATGAGAAAGACCGAATGTTTTAAAATTTTCTTCTTTTAATGCTTTAATAATATTCTAAGTAAGAGAATGAAAACAAAAAGAATCAAGTTATATCATGTACAGGTACAAATTCCCTATAATGAATGTAATCATTATGTATAGCAAAATGTACCAATAAACTTAATTAATTAAAAAAATTCAGGAATTCAGGTATTAGTCCTAATCAGTAAGAATTATTTTCACTGTAGCAAAGATTAAAACTATAACAACAACCAGATAAAACTCCATGTAGCGCAAAAAATGTTTTGATACAGTAACCACTATTTTTTGTGTTTTAATTACTTTTCCCCCCTCAAGAAATAAGCAGTAAGAATATCTCGTACTCACTTTCCATTAGGAAGAAATGAAATGGGAGAAATAATGGTAGGCAAAGCAAATTCTTGACTTTTGAAATTAAAAGCCAAGAACCAGGCATAAGAGAAGATGACTTAGAAAATACATGGTCCAAATAAGCCTATTTTGCTAATTGTGTTACTAAGTAAGACTCGCTAAGTGAGGGATAAAGAGAGTCAGAGTAAAAATAAGAGAGCTAGACCTTGGTCAGATAGCATCCTGTTCTTACCCTCCACCTCTGGGCAAGCAGGATTGGTGAAACAGAGGTGATAGAAGCTTTAGGCTTATACCCTTTGTCTCAACTTTCCAAGTATATCTCAAAGTGAAAGCAAGATTCATAGCCACCCCATCTCAAGCACATCAAACAAAAGAAGCAAAATAGAAATACCTGTGGAATGTCCAATCAGTTTCAGAAAGTCTTTTTTTTTTTTTTTTTTTTTTTTTTGGTACCAGGGATCGAACTCACTACCTCACATTTACCAGGCAAGTGCTTAAGCCACTGAGAGCTTCAGAAAGTCTTGTTCATCACTTGCAACCTGGATGACAAGAAAAGCAGCTAAACATTTTCCCATATGGCCAGGAGTAGCTCAGAAATGGTCCTGGCCACCAGTAAGGATAAGAAGAATATATATGTGACCCAGATTCACCAGCTTTAAATTAGTATAGAGGAAGGATCAAGTTTACATAGGTTATTTAGTAGAACAGTCTAATCACTGGCAAAAGCTCTGGGGCTGTATATTTTTTCTGGGAATTTATTTTTTTATGAAGAAATCAAACCAAATTCTTCTCTGTTTTCCTGTTACCAACTGATCTCATATCACCAACATCACCCTTCCCCCGCTTCTCAATGTCCCAGAATCTCTAATTCTAAATGATATAGAGCCCAAAGTCCCTAAAGATTTAACCAAACCCTAAGTGTATAGTGGGTTTCAGGAAAATATATATAAGTGTCTCAAAATCACAGGAAGCTTACACACTTTTCCCCTTTGGTATAGGATTGTTGCACACCAAACACACTGAAAAACTAAAACTCCATCAAATGAAAAAATAACTTTTGCATTATACATCACAGCATACTGGCACCCAGCACACCTTAACCAAGTGGATTATTTACACCGAGTGAGAAGTAGGTGGATGACAAATGTAACCATGAATATCTGCATGTGAGTGTAAGAAAGAATCTCAACATGCTGATAAATCATATGGGGATGATACTGTGAGGAAACTGATTTCACTTTATTTATACTTTTTATAGAAACAATTCTGATCTCTTTTGATCAAAAGAGCTGGAACTGTTATAAAGATGCTACTTCATTTGCCTTAAAATATCAGTGTACAGTAATTTAGAAAAGTGTTATAAATCAAAGATGATTGATCTGTCCAACAGCATAGCAAAACCATGGAACAATTACAAGTCCTGTGGGGCCATTTGATATTCATAGTGCTTTATGCCAAGTATGTGGATAAATGAACAAGCAAGTGATTTGGGCAGTGAGATAAAAATGTTATAGAAGTAACGAGCATTTTAATGATACAAAAAATAATAAATTTAAATTTATTTCCATGTATAACACAGGACTATAATTTATCAATGTGGCTACAAAGAGTGATAACATTCCTTGTGTGGAATTTAGGCCTAATAAGGACAGTAAAGAAAAACCAGTGAAAAGTTGCAAAATATGTAATAAGTATTATATTTAATTGCTAGAGGACAAAGAGGATATATGATTAGATTTGCATATTCAGAAATTCACTCCAGAATTGATGTTATTGAACTCCAACAGACAAATGTATGACGGGAAAACAAGTGTTCTTTATATTGTTCTAGTGAAAATCTTAGGCAGTGGTGCTTCAGAGAAGTTGAGCTTATAACTTGAAATAGAGGAGAAGTCCAAGAAAAAGTAGTATTCTAATATGGCTATTTTTTTGGAGTGGAGGAAGATGATGATGTTCCTTTTGGAGATACTGAATGGAAGAATGTGGAGTCCATCTAGGTGGAGTTGTCCAAGAAAATGTCATAAAAATGGGTCTGGAATTGAGGCATGTTGCAGTTTAAAATGGGAATGTGAATTTTGACCTATTGTATTTTATAGCCGAAATTTAGAACAAGTGTAGTCCATGAAGTAAGATCTCGAGCATCAGAGCCAGAGCATTTGGATTCTAAACTCAATTCTGAAATTGACTAGCTATGTGTGTGCTGATTAATCTTTTACATTATAAATCACAGCATATTGGTACCCAGCACACCCTAACCAAGTGTATTATTTATACTGTGTCAACTTTATTGGATTGAGAAACACTTAAAGAATTAATTGCACACACTTCTGTGTGTATCTGTAAAGGTGTTTCTAGGGAAGACTAGCATGTGTTACAGCAAACTGATAGCAAAGCCCTGCCCTTATGTGGGTGGCACTTTCCGATGGGTGAAGGCCTCGGTGGACCAAAACAGAAGGAGGAGGAAGCCCGCCAGCACATGCTCTCTTTCTCTCTCTCTGCTTCTGGCTGCCATTAGGTAAGTAGACTCTTCTACTACATACTTTCTCCACTGTGGTATTCTGCCTCATTTTAGGCCCAAAGCAATGGAGCCAGCCTACCATAGACTGAAACGTCTGGAACTGTGTGCTAAAACAAGCCTTTCCTAATTTAAGTTTTTTTTCTGCTCAGCTACTTTGTCACACCAATAGAAATCTAACACATAATGTGATCCAAGGAACATTCTAGAACTTCCCTTTGGCTCAGTCTTGTCATCTGTGAAATGGGGACAAATACTACAATATTGTGTACTGCAAAACTATTACGATACACTGTATATTGTGAGAATCGTATATGTATTAAACCCTTAGTGCTTAAAGAATATAGTTTAAAAGCTATTACTATTGGAACAAGCAAGACGAAATTGCCATTTTAAAAGTCAAAAACAATCAATTACCAGCAATTTCACATGATTTCATTTCAGCATGAGTCTAGTGGCATTTTCCTGTCTCCCAAATTCAGTCTCAGCCCTGGTACATCCATCTATTCTACCTTGCCTATATAAACAGATGCACAAATCATCTGGAACATGCACTGGAATGTGCATAATTACTGGAATAAGGTTCCAAAGTTATGTCTTTTAATGATGACAGTAGAATGATCTTATTTATTTGTAGTATAAAATATCAACAAAAATAGCCTGGTAATTATTCCTGAAATGTATTCTTACTTAAAAACAGTTATATGGTAAGAATAATAATTTGTATTAGCACTTTTGAAGAGAGTTCAAATATCCTATCTCTTTGGGGGTGGGTAGTTACTGACTAATCTCTGTGGTTTAGACAGCTAAATAATTAGAGAATCACAAATGGAGTCTTTATTCACCCACCTACCATCTGTTTCTTTAAAGCTGTTTTCTAAGAATCAAGAGATGAAAACTATGAATGCAACATAGAGTCCAAGCTCACTTGAAACAGTATACATTGCAATGTTATTATATTCAAAGGCAAAAGCAAATTTGTATACTTCAGTTTTTTGTAAACCTGAATATTTTGACAGGATCATTACTGAAACTCCTTCGTATAATATCATACTGAGATATATATTCCAAGTATAGGTCATATAAATTTAAAAATCTAAATTGGGTAACTCATTGAAATTCGGTCTGGATTATCATATGAATGTGTCAGTTAGAGTTCTAGGACATATGGCCAACAACATCAGATGTAAATTTCAAATACTACAAGAAATATCTGTGCAGGCAGGGACTTTGTTGAGTTTTAAGAAAGTGATTGCAAAGTATTTGCACACAACATAAAAAATAAATGTTCTGCTACCTATCTAACACTCAAATGATACTTGGATTATAAAAAGGAATCAAAAAGAGTTCTTACTTGGCAGCAAATATAACAAGAGGAAATTTAGAAAACTCAAAAGTATTTTTATTGAGCCCAGTCTGGGAACCGGTACCACGCACGGGTTTCTGGCAGACTGGGAACAACTAGATCCAAGCCTCTCCCCATGAGTCAGCACTATTCACGGACTGGGGTTAGAGGGAACAATGGTCGCAACACCAAACAAGCCCAGTCTGGGAACCGGTGGCCTGTGCCGGGCTCTGGTGGACTGGGAACAGCCAGACCCTTCTAGTGCAAGAGCTGGTGGACAAGAAGTACCATCCCCTCCCCACAAGCGACCAGCTTATGCAGAGAAACACAGGTTGTGAAGATAGCTATCAAGGTGAAATACAATTGTACGCCTGTGGTGCTTTGGTGTTTCACTAACATTGCAGGTCTAGGACCAGTGGTCTGATCACAGGTTCAGAGGTATCACTAAGCAGTGTGTCATCTAGTGGGGATTTCCTTCTGAGGGTTGTAGCCATTGTTGATTTCCTGTGGTCTTGTTTTGAGGTCCTATACCATTTCCATTGTTTTGTTGGGTTGGGTTTTATTCTCTTTTGTTTTGTTTGATTATGTTAAATCTCATAGCAAGAAAAGTTATTTCAAAGATAGCAAGATATATTATGGCAGCAATTTTGGCTTGTTTTGAAGTCCTTTATCACATTCATGGTTTTGTTTTTATTGTTCCTATTCTATTCTGTTTGTTTGATTTATACTATGTCCAAAGTTATCTGCAGCTATTTTGAAGACATCAAGTGGCATTATTGTAACTACTATTGATTTCATAATGTTTTGAAGTCCTGTATCTCTTACACTGGTTTGTTTTGATTGCTTTTATTCTGTTACATACTCTTTAAAATTAAAAAAAATATTTTTAATGATCCTTCTGAGGATTTGGTATTTTGATATGTTACTCATTTCTTCTGAATAGTCTTTAATGAATGTTCCTTTTAAAATAAAGGCAGCATCTTCTTTATTGGCATCACATGATTTGAGTCTTTTTTTCTTTTCATTTATTGTTCAGTTTTCCAGGTGTCAGTTTTTAAAGCACAAATTTTATTATTAAAAACTGAATGTTCATCCTAAAAAGCAACATCTTGTTGAGGCCACTTTGTCGTTACTGGTGTACTCTTTTCTTGCTATCCCACCAACTCTGGTTGTGGCTTTGTAGTCAGGGCAAAGTTCCAAACATTGCGTTTGCATTCTAGGCTACAGGAAAGAAAAAGTGAGGAAAAAGAGTTCCCCTTTTCCTACTTAAGGAGGCTTTCTTGAAATACCACACAAAGATTTGTTAATGTCTCATTGACCAATGACATGGTGACACTTAGCAAAGTTGTCTAGGAAAGGCAGTCTTTTAGAAGAGTAGCAGTGTGCCCAGGCTAAGAATTGATCTTTGAGTTACATAATCTGAAATCCCTACCAATAAAAGGGGAAAAAATTATGTCATTACTTCCAGATATTATTGGTGAATTTTTTTGCAATATAAAAATGGAAATATATCAATGTCTGTCATTAGAAAGAATAATGAATAAATGATTACCTGTCTCCTAGTTATGAAAACAATACTCAAGAGCAAAGTCAGTGAAATAGTCTATAGGTGGTAACACGATTAAATTTCTACATTGTTCATTTGTTATATATCATTTATTTCTTAAAAAGAGAAAAAAATCTGAAAAAATTAACAAATTACTAACACATTAAATTTAGATGTTAGGCACTCTTTTCATTATATTAGTCTGTAATTTTTCTGTATATATGAAATATTTAATAAAACTTGATTTTTAGAAAGTAATGAGACAATTTTTTATATTTACCTTGGAAATCAGAAAAGATTCCTAGTGCAGTGGTTAAACTCTAAAGCACATACACATAAGTTTAAGTCTGAACTTTTATATACTTAGGTGACTGTAGGCAAGTTATCTTCTCTCCAATCTGAGTTCTCTGATCTATAAACTGGAGTGATGGCCGAGAGCTCAGTGGAAATTATACAGTGCAGGTGAAATGCTTAGCACACTTGCCTTCTGTTCAGAGAATCTGAGCACATGATAAATAGTCTGGTCCCTCCCTGTGATATGTGCGTTTAAGATTACTATGACAACTGGGAAAGCTCTAGATTTTATCCTTACTCAAAAAGCTTTTCCGTGGGGCTCTTCCAGCCAGATTTCAAAATACTCTGAGCAAAGTCACAAAGTGTAGAATTGTTTGAAAGCAGAAACTAGAGAAATAGAAAAACTTCTAAAAGCTGTATTTTATTTCATTTTATTTATTATTAGCTTGTTTTGTTTTGTTTTTGCAGAACCAGATATCAAACTCACAACCTCATACCTGCCAGACAGGTGCTTAAGCCACTGAGCCAAACTCCCAGCCCTGGTTTTTTGAGGCAGGGTTGCACTATGTAGCTCAGACTGGCCTTGTGCTCACACTGCAGCCCAAGCCTGCCTCAAACTCACAACACGCCTCCTACCTCCGCCTCCCGAGTGCTGGGATTAAAGGCGTGCGCCACCATGCCCGGTTTAAAAGCTCTATTTTAATAGCAGATGATTACATGGCATAGTTCCTTCCCTGAAAATGCATGTATTTTAGAAGAAATTGAGCCACTTTATTTGAGTTAAGAGAAGACAGAGAAATTTGTGACAACAGCTGAAACTGATAAAGGCCCTATCCTCAAATGCACTAAAACCGGGGCTTAGAACTTTAACGTGTGAATTAGGGGCAAAACATAGTTCAGTTTATAACAAATATAACAGATTACAAACTCTGGGCACTTGGGACTTTTTGGTTTTGTATCCCATAATTCCTCTGGTAACTTGTGTGTCATAGCTAAGCACCATCTTCTCTATTGGCTCCATTTTAAAATTGAATAAACTTAGGTTAAAGAGACTACTGAATTGTTCAAGTTCATATGCTACTTTAGAGAATCAAATTCATGTGCACCTGTTTCTAGGAATCATAAAATAAATAGTTCAAGGAATAGGATTTAGCTTCATTTCCAGTCACAAATCTTCCATCTCTAACAGGGCCACATGATACAGTACCAATAAATAAACAAACAAACAAACAAACAAGCAAAAAAAAAAAACAATAACAAAAATTATTTTACAACTGACCCTAACACATACTACACTGAAGAAACTTGATGGCAAAATTAGCTCAGTACCATTTTGTAAGGGATAAAACTTGAAAAATTTGTGAAAAAAATCGGAATTTTAAAGTGGTGCGACTAGGAGTATGAAAAGCTAGAGATTGTTCAGAGAAACAGAGTGTATAGGAAAGTTCTTTCCAAAGAAATTTACAAAGAAGCAGATTGAAATTGCAAATGCAAAGTTGCCTGGGGGTACTCAATAAGCAGAGAACACGCAGGCTGAAGGTTGGATTAAGGTTTTACCTTGCAGAGTAAACACTGATTTCTCTTGGATGAAAGCTCAGGAGTAGAAAGAAGGCAACCCAACATCAAGGGAAATACAGTAAAAGCAGTTTGATCCTGGCTAGCTTCTGCAGATCATAAGCTTCCAGTTGAACTCTGCAGTCCTTTTCTCCCCCTGCCAGAGAGACTGAGATGTTCTGGAGGCCACTCTAAACCCAACAAGGCAAAAATTAGCCTCACGAGACTCAGAGTCCTACTTATGGCAAGAACCACTACATTCATGTTTGTTTCCCTAAATCCTGGTTCCATGCCAGGCATCTAGTAAGTGCTTAGTAAATAACTAGATAAATGAACAGACCCATAATGCAAATTATCATTCCATCTTCCAAGCTTAAAAGACTGTTTATTGTTCCATAGAATCCCGGATCCCACCTGTGAAATACTCTTACTGTCAATTTCTCTAAAAGTTATTCTTAATCCATTAAACTTTCCTCACCCAAAAGGCAATGTCTTGTGTATGCTAAGTCTTGTCAAATCATTCTTTTCCTGTGAATTCTCATACACTATAGCTTGCTTCAGAGTTAACCCCCAAATTGATTGGCATATGGTCCTATATGATTTTCCAGCCTCTGTTCTTTCCATACTCATTCACCCCTCACATTGACAGGTGAACTTTTTAATGAAAATATCCAATGCCACTCAATATCTACTGGATAAAGTCCTTCCTAGCATGGCCATGCTCAGGCACATTTCCACTCTTCCAGCACAATCTGGTCTTCAGTGAAACACACCTTTACACGTGTTATCCCTGCTTCTCTAGTCAGCAAACTCCATCTTGTCTTCAAAGCTCAAAAGTTGGTCTTGCTGTGGAGCCTTCTGATCCTCCTAGCATAGCACTTTCTTGTCCTCATAACCACTTGGTGTACATTTCTACGTCAGTGGTGATCACATTGTAAGTGGGCTAATTGTTGATAGTAAACCACTGTGAGAAAGAGGGGAAAATTGAGGATTGTTAGGAGTTGCCCATTTCCTCTTTAATCAAATATAGAATGAATGTGAATACTAATTTAATCAACAGTGTATGGTAGAGGAGATTTTTGGCCCTAGCATTTTAGGGAATGACAACTTACACTTTGGTTCCTTAGAGTCCTAAAATACACTACATTTGACTACTCTGAGAGCACCATGCTTTGATGAAGTCCAAACTATCACATAGTAGAGTAGAGAAGAACCAAGGCCCTAGAAGTCTGATCCAGTCATCTCCAATTATTTGTGCCACCCTAGCTGAGGTCTGAGACATAACAAACTATTCTAACCTTGTCCTGTGTGCATGCTGGCTCAGAATCATAAATACAGAAAATGGTTGCTGTTTCACGGCACTAACCATGATTGTTATGAAGAAATAATTAGAACACTCTTCAATATACATGGGTATTTTCTTAGCTCTCCTTCTTCTATGTTGACTGCTATGATCTCATGTCACTTTCCTAGGATCTAAACATTCAGGATTCTTGTACTTCCATACCTTGTCTATCTGTGTTCATTCCATGGGTGAAATTTTTCTTCTATAATAAGGCTTTAAATTCCATTCATAGGGAGCTAGAGATGTAGCTCAGAAGTAGAGCATTTACCTAGCATGTGCTAAGCATTGCGTTTTATTTCCACCAGTGAAAAAATACACATATATGTATACCAAATAAATAATAACCCTAAACTTATTTCTTATTTTTTTAATTTTAAAGAGAATATAATAATAAAACCAATCAAAACAAACCAGTGTAAGAGATATAGGACTTCAAAACATGGAAACAATAGTAGTTACCATAATACCTTTTAATGTCTTAAAAATATCTGCAGATAACTTCAGACACCGTAAAAATCAAACAGAACACAGAGAATAGAAACAATAAAAACAAAACCATGAATGTGATAAAGGACTTCAAAACAAGCCAATAGTGGATCCAAAATTGCTACCATAATGTATCTTGCTATCTTTGAAATAGCTTCTCCTGCCATGGGATTTAGCATAATCAAATAAAACAAAAGAGAATAAAACTCAACCCAGTAAAATAATGGAAATGGTTTAGGACCTCAAAATAAGGCCATAGGTAATCAACAATGTCTGCAACCCTCAGAAGCAGATCCCCAATAGATGACACACTGCTTAGTGATATCCTCTGAACTTATGGTCAGATCACTGGCCCTAGACCTGCAATGTTAGTGAAACACCAAAGCACCACAGGCGTCCAATTGCATTTCACTTCAACAGCTATCATCACAGCCTGTGTTTCTCCAGATAAGCTGGTAGCTTATGGGCGGGGTGGGGGGGAGGGGTTGGTTCTTCTTGTTTGCCAGCCTGTGTACCAGATGGAGCTGTGGTCTGGTTGTTCCCAGCCTGGCTGTGGCCCATGCATGGTGTTGGTTCCCAGACTGGGCTTGTTTGCTGCTGCGGCCATTGTTCACTCGAATCCCAGTCCAAATAACCTAAACTTATATGATTCCTCAATTTTTATCTGTAGTTCTCTCAGGAAATTCAGACCTATATATCCAAAGGCTCCTAGCCACCTCCATTTTAATATCTAGTAAGTATCTCAAACATAGAGCAATGAAACTGAATCTCTGATTTCCTTCAGTAAAGCCCTAAATCCTATTTTTCCATCATAGTAAAGGGCACCTAGAATCAACAAGTTGCTCAGAAGAAAAGCATCATATTAATGCTGATTCCTATTTTTCCCCCTGACTTTCAGCAAGCATCAACTTTACCTTCAAAAATATTTCCAGCTGAGTAGTCTAATAAAATATAAGATGATATCAATCTGTATCCTCAGCCTGCAAATGACCTTTCATCATGTCTACATCAAAATCTAAAATGCTTATCAGGATACTACACAATCTGACTCCTCATAACTTCAATTCATGGACTTTCCATTCCTTTTTGTGCAGTCTGTTGTAGTTACACTGGCTTTCTTTGTGGACTCTAGCTTCCCCAGCAGATCTCTCTCTCTCTCTGAGCAGAAACTCTCTTTTCTGCTATTTTTCCTGAATTATTCATAAAATTCATTCAGACTTTAGTGAAAATGTGATGACCTCAGCAAGGTCCTACCTGCCAGCCCCATCTACAACACGATTACTCCTAGCATCCTGTCTCTTTCCCCTACAGTATTCTATTTCTCATCATTGTTTTTATCATATGAAATTACATGTTAACAGCATTTTTTTTTATTCAAATACTTGTTTATTGCCAGCTCCCTTATGATCTAAACTCCTCAAAGCTAGGCCCTTTATCTTGGTCACCACTGTGCTTCCAGACCCCCAACAATTCCTGAGGAAAATCCATATTAGTTAATTCCTTAAGATCATTGAGTTCATTCATCTCTGAAGTCCTTCATCCACAGCTTTTAATATTTTTTGGTATAAATCAGAGAGTCAAATAATACTTGTAAATATGTTGTAATCAGATCTGGAAATCATAACAACTACTGATGTCTTCTTTTCATTAAAGTTTTGATCAGACCGTAAGTGAAAACAAATTTCCATCATTTATAGATAGTAAAGATTTCTCATTTCCACTCTTCTTCAGTGCCCAGCAATTCTGAATGCTCTAAGTTACTGTTGCTGATAGGGCTTCTTGAGTAATGTGTGTGAAAACAATATGATATTTGATTATCTTAGTTACAGCTTTTGCCAAGTCACTTGGTAAGATATATAAACCAGGCATAAAAGTATGCAGAATGAACCAGTTTTTACATTTTGATGCAAATTTCAGTGATAATAGTACAATGGATAAAAATGTGTTCTCCTGGGACATATTTTCAAGGTATTATTTAATGGATAATACAGATACACACATATGGTTATAAAATGTGAAAGGAAGATAAATATATTTTAAAAATCAAAAACACAAAATTCTCAAATGTTAGCAGGAAATTTATATGACTCATTTGTGCCGTATGTCTATTTTTAACTTGATTTCTAGACAAAGAAACCTTCTTTGTAGGGATTTCTTAATATTCAATGGACCTGAGGAAGCTCATGACAACCCCGTGCTATCAAAAACACATCAGTATGTCTGGATCATTACTCTCTGCTGATAAAATGTTCCATCTTAACCAGCACTACATCCTCTTTTGTATTTCAATTTTACTATAATATTAAACACTCCAGAAATGACAATGCTAATTTTTCACATACCTCTTTAATGTGCTCCTTCTATTTTGCCAAATAAATTATTCACTTTATTTTGCATATGGTTCATTAATCTTGAATCATGTGACTTTATTTTTTTCTTTTGATAAGTAAAAATGCAGTGTGCTTTATTTCTAAATAATTCTCTTTTTTAGATGTTCAGTGTGTCTTTTCTGTGAGGTGTATAATTGGATTCTTCAGTCATATGTCTCAAAATATGCACCACCAACTGAGTTGGAAAAATGTAGCATTACTAAGTTTAAATGTAACAATTCTATGCATTCAAATAAAATATTACACTGAGAAGATGTATTACCTTAGTTTGCTGGAAACTCACTTTAATTTTTCAGACAACAAATTGCTAATGGTACATTTTCTGATCCAATGTATTTCAGAACTGAATAAAAATAAAAGGTACAATTCTGATTGCTATCACTAACAATTTGCTTCTTTTTATAGCACATTTTAACTTTCCTTAATGTGGGTGATTTAATGTCACAAAGAAAGTACATTTTATCTTATTGCCTGTGTAGCTTACCTATCATGTTTCTGCAGTTATGAAAATGAACAGATGCTAAGCATAAAACCTCATATTTTAGACTCCATGAATTATGTGCATTGTGATTTATAGTTTTTGAAGGCAGTATTGCATAGTGTTAAGAGCAAATGTCGTATAATTAGACCATTCAGACACTTAGCTCTGCCACTGACCAGGCCTAAGTAGGTGCTACAATGCTCCTGGGTCCCAGTTTCCTCACCAGCGATGTGGAGGTGATAACAGCACTAAAACTATAGGGCTGTGTTGAGCTTCTTGTGAGAAATATTTACAAAAGAGTGAGATTATATACTAGATAAGAAATAGCTAGTTTTGTTTCTAATATCTTGTTTTATATATAAAAAATACTTACTGAACGTATATTATGCATCTGCTCTTAAACAGAGTAATCAGAGATACAATTGTGATCAAGTCAGATAAGTTCTACATACTGTAGAAGTGGAGTTGAAATTAAAAACTACCCAGAAAGTCTACAGTTATAGGTATCCTAATCATTTGTCTCTACTATGACTGCTACCTTCTGGTTCTGTCATCTTTTTTGTCTCCAAACTTGTCGGTCCCTCATCCCACCCCGCCTAGTCCCCTCATTCTACTTTCAAGGTAACAACCAAGTAACTCACTTAAAACATAAATTGGTCCTGTCAGACCCCATCTCAAAACATTGAAACCATGCTTACTAAATTCAGAGTAAATTACTGATGCCCAAAAACTGATAACTGGCATACAAAGTCAGCATGACCAGCCCTCTCTCCTCTATAACTGCTTCCCTGTATACCTCACTTGATTCCAGCTACACTGACCGTGCAGTACCTCAACCCCACCATCCTTGCTCTTAACTTAGGGCCTTTGTCCTAGCTATTATTTTTTCTGAGACACTACTGAATTCTGTAGATATTCACATGACTCATTTTCCTACCTCCTACAAGTTTTTGAAAAAATATTAAATATTAACTTTTTACTGAGGCCAACTCTAAGTACTCTATTTTCTGTTACAATGTACCCCCATACCTAGTAGTATCCTGCACCACTATTTTTCTTTCTCCATAGCATTTACTACCTTCCAATATAATAAATAATTTCTATAAATGCTTATTTATTTTTGTCTCCCTTACTCAGAATGTAAGGTCCTCAAGAGTAGAAATTTGTTTTTCTTTGTCCTAAGAACTAAAAATATATCTGACACTTAGAAGATACTTAATGAATATTTTTTGAAATAAACATTTTCAACAAATAGCCCAGATCAGAGTATTTAAATTCAACAACACATCCTTTTCAAAACAAATAGGGGCACAGAAGTCAGAGAGAAAGCAAGATTTCTACATTTATCACAAACTGTACCATAACTCAAAACAATATAACAGTCTATTCATACACATACTTTTTATGTGTATGAATGTTCTATTTCTGTCTTTAGAGTCACTGAGTATTAACCCATTAGAATCTTCCTTTCTTTTGAACTAATCAAAAGTTAATTTGGTAGGTGAACTAATTGCTTAAAACAATATTTTCTTTCAAAAAAGAAATGACTTTAGCCAGTAGCAAGAGGACAATTGTGAAATACCCTAGATGAAGAAAATCCTGAGAGCTCTCCCCAAATAAATCATTTTGGAAAGTATTATTCATTATGGGACATAAGACTCAACAAATTTTTGAAATTTCTATGAATTTTAATAACATTTGGATTGGAGTTCAAGAAGATACAGTGCAGTACAGTCTAAAAATCACAAATGTAAAGCCATAGAGTCCTGATGTCAAGTCCTGCCTCAGCCACCTTATACTGTGTGATGTTCCATAGGACTGTAACGGCATGCTCAAGAAAATTACTCATGGGACACCAAGATTTGAAAAACAAGTGATATTTATTTCAATTAAGCTGCAGCAGTCAGTCAACTCAGGCCATTGGAACTGCTGACTGGCTGGTCTCAATTTCTTTGTTCTTTTTCCTTATGTATTCCTGTATGAGTTCAAAAGGTCAGGGGGTTACTATGGATGCCACCTTTTTGCAGCACTATCATTGCTTTGGAATGTTACAAGACCTTCTTTCACATCTGGTTAATTGACACAGAGACGGTGGGCACCAGGCAGTTTGGTTGCCTTGAGATTAACCCATTTGTTTCCCTTTTTGTAGCTTTTATGACCAACTAAGGGAGAGGAGGTCTCTGGAGATTTGGCCAGAGTTCATTCACTGTTTAAAGTCTAATTGCTAGCTAAGCATCTGTGCTATAATCTATAGGCCACAAAATGAGTGAAGTTTTCAAAACTAGGGCTTGGGGGGTTTCAAAGGGAAAAAGGGCAGAGAAAAGAAAACAAATAGTGGGGATTATGAACACCCTTATACAACTCGAAGTTCTCTGATTCTCAGTTTTTTTCACTTGTAAAATAAAGATAAAAATTCTCTGTCCATGATGCCACTCAAAATATCAGCTGTGGAATTAAAAGTATATATAGCAACAAATATCTTCATTATTAAAGGAAATCTATAAGAAAGCAATTAATTCTAACCTCATAGAAGACTTTGCTTGTATTATCATGTTTAATTTTTATAATAAACCCAAAAACTAAGTAGCAGTGTTATTTTTTCCTTGCAGATGAGTGAATTGGAGCTTAAGGATTTTAAAAGAAAAAGTGTTTTATTACTTCTACCATTCCCAAAATTGTTGTGACATTCATTAGATTCTCACAGCATCAGCCATACTAAGAATGGATTAGCAATACGTGCACAGTATTTCTAGTACTCTGGGATCCTGAGGTAGGAGGATTGAAAATTTGAGCTAACCTGGATAACTTAGTAACTTGGTAACTCTGTCTCAAAAAAAAAAAAAAAAAAGGTTGGAAATCTAACTTAGTGCAAAGGCCCTGGGTTTAATTCCCAATTCTGAAAAAAAAAATTATCATTTTTTCCAACAAAAATAAAAATTACATTGAAGAAAGTTGTTAAATGAATTTAATGGAAATATAATTCACAAAATGTTCTATTTTGTTTTAATTTAGGTTAATGGGCATTTCATGTTTACAGTATCTATTAGCTTTTCAATTTATGCTTTCAACTTGCATAAGTAGGTTACTTCACAGGTTTTCCCCTCTGCCTTTGCAAATTTGAAAATAACTTTACTTAAAACATCTTGTGGATAGAAAGCAATTGGAAAGCTCACTAAATTATTTTAGTATAGGCATAATAATGTGGCGGAATTTTTTCATTCTAGAAAAGACTCATGAGTCAAAAGAAATACAACATAAAGTAAATAATAGGCTGCTTGAAAATCTGTTGGTTTAAGGAAAAAGTCTTAGATTCAATTGTTAATCTAAAAGTGCAATACAGTACCATTTTCTCTACCTGTTGATTATGCAGTATTAGTATAAAGTAAGTAGATTTTCTGATAGGATAAGCAACAAGAGAAAAAGTGTGAAAGGCAATGCCTAATACCTGAAATGCATAAAGGCAAAAGAAAAAAAAAAGCACAAATTTTACTGAAATCTTCCAAATTTCTGAGAAGCACCTCTTGACTCTCATATGCACATATAAGATATTTAAGTTAAGAAGACACAGAACATGGTATTTCAGAATTTCCTTGGAAGTGAATTTCTCAGAATGCTGCACAGGAAGAAGAGTGAGATAACTCAAAAAGTTTATAACTCTCTGCCAAACAGAACCAAATGCTTTATTTCATCTTTTTATGCTGTGAATCCTTGAGGAAAGAGACTGTGTCTGGCCCAATTTCTCTTCCTTGTGGCATCTAGCAATTAATTATGGAGTAAAAAAAATGGGCAGTCACTTGCCTCTAATATATAAGTGGCCAGACTTGAAAGTTGTTCCAACAAATGACATGTCACAGCTATTGATGAGGAAGGTGCTTTTACTTTTAACCATTACACCATTTGTGCTTTTGACCTTTTCTGTAGAAAAAGTCCTCTCCTAGAGACCATCATTGGAGTGTTTCCAGACTGGTTCCTTTTGACACCCATCAATTTCCCTCTGAGAAAGTAGGAAGAAATTCACCCAGCTGCCAGTTTCAATCATTTCTCTCTATACTCTATGACAAGATATCCCAATATATCAAACTCCAAGCTTTAAAATAAAAAGTTGTGGGTGGGTGTGAAGATAACTATTTTCCAAGTGTCTTTTACAGATGATTCATTTAAAAATAAATGTGTTCAATATGATGATGTGAATCAGAACACCTAGTCCACAGAGTCAGACCCCAGAGGAACTCTAAATCTCATTTTAAATAACGATCCTGGGATTCAGAGAGTTATTCCTTCTTTAAGGGTATTTGACATGTATGATATAATGCACACACATTTAAGGAGGTTTCTATTTTATAAAGTACTTCACAGTACTTCCTTCTCTTGAACAATTTTAGTATCAAGTCTTTGTTTCAAATTAATGCTGTCTTTGACAACAATAAAATCAAAACTACTTAAAAGCTCATTGCTTATCACTTGGTTTTTAAAAAATAAAACATACACACAGGTTATTATACTAAGGAAAATGTTGCATTAATGTTGCCATTAAAATGCTCAGAGACAAATGACCTCAGAATTTAAGTGCAAATAAAACTTGGAAAATGGTTCCTTGGGAAAACACAAGAGCAACAGAGAGGAAAACTTTGGCTGTATATGGTCATGAGGCTGAAATGAGATTGTTAAAGATCTAAGAAATGAAGTAGACTGTCACATTTTTGCTGTGAGAAGATAATCAAAGATAAGCCTGTATATTTCAGAATGATATCATATTCTTTGGCCAAACATATATATCAATAACTACCACAAGCAAATACTGTAGGGAGTATTAGTACAGGATTTTTAAAAGCATGTATTAGCTATCCTGAGATAGAAAGAAATATACTCATTAAAAAGCAATCATCATGCTATTTTGTTGCTGATATTCTTCTAATATTGCTAACATTGCTCATTGTTTCACATATTGTTCTGAAAACTGCTCTTTACATTTTCAGGGGACTTAAGATAAGTTGGGGAACTTTCATAACTAGAATAAAATAAAATTTGCTATAACTAATAGATTATATTCCATGAATTTAAATATCACCCTCAAGGAAAATGAGAACAAGAGAAATAATACATTTGAGTTTTGAATTCTTCAGGGGGAAATTACATTAGAATTAATTCCAAACTGTGTTATTATTAAGCAGCAATCATAACATATACAAAAATTTCATTAACAGAAGTAGAGTGTCATTACCATTAATCCTGAGTAAAATTCTACAGATTTTTCAACATAGAATTTTTTCTCACTATACAAGAAAGCTTGCTCAATAGGAAGCAGAAGAAAAGTCATAAATTGGTATTATCAGAGTTATGATAAAAGAAAAATAATAGTTGTAAGGTGCCTTGATTTCAACTTGAAAATGTTTTACAATATACCCAACATCTTCACATTACAGAGGACTGGCAGTAGCAGAATTAGATTCCTAAACAACTGAACATTAACATTTTTAAATGTTTTCTAATTATCAGATATAAATTCTGAAGGAAGTCTCCAAGAAAAAGAAAAAAAAACCTGGACTCTGGCTTTGTTTTTTTCTGGAATACCGTGATTACATAATTGGTATCTCCTAGAAAATGCAAGTGGTTATCTCATCCATTCATTGATAGAATCTAAAGCTAACAATTCTCAGCAGTCTGAAATTACAGGTGAAGTTAATAATTTAAAACTAATAACAAAATACAAAATGTTCTATTTCAAGCCACAACTCGCCTGAAGAACAGAATGGATGTGACACTGAGTAGCACAATGTGCACAAAGGGCAGAAGATTGTGGCCATGCAATTTTATAAAAGTCAATCCTGCTCTTTGGTGCACTAGCAGATGTATGGAGATCGCTTTCCCACGCTTGTTGTGGTCTGGGAAGTTTATATTTGTAATCCCATGGAAAAGCTACTGAAATTCTAGTGAGTTAATTCCAATCTTCCACTTTCAGTACAACCTACGGCAAGAATAAAGACACTAAGACATATTTGTATTCATGGGAAGCCGGGGATCCTGAGTCCAGCCCAGATGAAGATTCAATGGAACAAAGGCCTCCACCCAGGGCCTAACCCAGATTTTATTAATTCATGAAGAAGGGAGTGGCTTGAGGATGAATGACTATGAGAATGGTGAGAGATACATGAATACTGTGACCCAGGCTAGGTCAGAGGCCTCAAAGTGCCTCTGCAATATGCAGAGAGATGAGCATGCAGAAAGACAAATCTGCATAACAAAATTGAGGTAGCATTTAACATTTAGGCAGGTAGTGCTTCAGCTCTATGTGCAAAATTTGCACCCTGGGAAGTCATATAGCCTCTTATCTGGAGGCTTGAACCCCATTGACAGCCCTGGGGCAATGGCTCTTTCTTCCTGCCCCAGTGCAACCATGTTTTAATGGGAGTCACAGGCCAGGGAAATAGTGACTGTCAACTGCTGCCTACCTTCAAAGATTACACATCAACACCTCAGCTAGTCCTGTTTACATTGCTTAAAACCAACTGAAGGGACATAGCTCAACCAGATCTGTACATATCAGTACATGGAGGTAGGGCCAGGTTTAGCCAAAATGGAGATGATCTTTGTTCAAGGAGAGTTGTCCAGGTGGTCCTCCACACAGAAGTATAAGGAAGGTGATTGCTTTGCAATACCTGAATGTCTTAGAACTTCACCTATTATATACTTTATAGAGGATAAGTATGATACTTGAGTATATGCAAATGTAAGTGGCTAAGGTGGAGGTAAAACTCGGACTGTTTTACACTATGAATGCCAGGAGGAAATGAGGGCACTTAGGTGAAAATGAACATGGCTGAACAATACATGTAGAATGTGACTTCTTTTAATTTGCTCCAGTAGTGGACAGAAGCAGGGTTCAAGTTTGGAACCCAACTCACTTTGAAGTACAAACTGAAGTAATTTGATGTGTATGATGACGACACCAATGAAAGGCAGCAAAGTTTAAACTCGACATGATGGAACAGTGGCACTGAAAAAACTCATAAAATGAGGCTATAGATTTCTTTTCATGATTTTTAAACTGGTTCCGTGAAACCGTCAGTTTTTAACTGTGCTTTTGGATCTTGTAGAGGATAGGACATGCTGAATGGGTAGCATGCCTGAGCTTCAAAACCTATTTGCTTGGATTCTGGTTCCCTGTGTGAAATTTTTTCTAAGCTAAAATGCCTGTGACAAAAATAAAAACTTATAAAAGATACCTGCCAGAAATATCTCCTTTTTTTTTTTTTTTTTTTGGTACCGGAGATC
Source organism: Dasyprocta punctata (assembly GCA_004363535.1). Classification (NCBI taxonomy): domain Eukaryota; kingdom Metazoa; phylum Chordata; class Mammalia; order Rodentia; family Dasyproctidae; genus Dasyprocta; species Dasyprocta punctata. The sequence goes on from RJWM01004694.1 coordinate 53,545, forward strand.
GAACTCACTATCTCGCACCTGCCAGACAGGTGCTTAAGCAGCTGAGCCAAACTCCCGGCCCTAGTTTTTTGAGTCAGGGTCGCACTATGTAGCTCAGCCCGGTCTTATGCTCGAGTTGTAGCCCAAGCCAGCCTCGAACTCACAACGCTCCGCCTACCTTAGCCTCCCAAGTGCTGGGATTAAAGGCACGCGCCACCACGCCTGGCTAATACCTCCTTTTAAGACAGTAACTGGAATTCACATTCCTGGTTTGTATGCATATCTCCTAATTGATTCTCTCTCTCACACACACATACACATGCACACACACACGCACACACAGAGAAACATTTCAATCACCCTCATCATTTAGTGCTAAACTGGTATTCTTCTTTGATGATTAGTTTCATATGTTTGATGCACATGATTCTGATCTTCCTAGTTTAAAAATTTAATTTAGAATGTTCTCTCAAATTTCAAAGATCTAACTGTATTTCACAAAAACATTCAACTAGTATATCAAATGTACAATTGTACCTTCAAGTAGGTGAGGGTTAAATCCTTTAGTGGTCAGTCTAGTTACTGGTCATCAGGTGTAGAGTCATCCCAGAGGGACTGTGATAAGCCCGCATTTCTATTAGATGAACAGTATGTGGGTATGCATTTCTGCATTCAAAACTAAATACTATGTTTAATTATACACTTTATGATCTGTCCATAATTTAGTGGATAAATTCAGTAACTATGCAGAATTGCTTAAAAATAGAACCAAACAAATGAAGTAGATACTAGTATTAAATGAATATTCTTATAACAGGTACTTATGGAGGATCCTCAGTGGGTCGGGTATTGTTCTAAGTATAAAAACCTCAACAATAAAATCTGACCTTATAGATATAATACTTTATAGTAGGGAAATTTAAACAATCCATAAATAAATGTAGGCCAGATGGCAATGACCGCTATGAAGTTACTAGGAAAAGCAAAGCAGGGACAAAGCAGGGTCACTGAATAGAGCATAGGGGAAGCTGCTAGAAAAATGTAAGATCTGTGTGTAAAAGGGGTGGTGGGGAGAAAGAAAGAATGGAATGAGTCTTTAATCAAGACATTTGTATATCAAAATGCCCACTATGTGTCAAAGGTTTTACACAGAACCTATTTTGCTTGCCTATATTCACTCCTCTATCCCCTTATTGTGTGTCTTTCACTTTGTGGTTTGTCTGGCTTTTTTTTTTAAAACTTCCTCAAGCTGTTAAGTGCATTGCAAGACTGAATTACTTGAAATCTCTCCATTGATGAATCTTCTGCTAAAAATAGTTTTCAGAGAGTTTCATTTCTATTCTTTTTTGCTCACAAACATGTTTTCTTTTTCAAAATCCTTTTTCTGTTCATATGCATTTTTTTCCATTTAAGAACATTTGCTTGCGTGTTTTCATAAACACATTGACTGTGACATTGACATATGACCTTATTTATCTTTTCTTTGCCTAATAACTCCATGTGCTTCTAACTTAGTAATGAACAAAGACTGTCTACTTCTTCCATATCTAATAGAAGTCAAATGTGTTTTTTATGTATTAACTAATTTTTTTGAAATGGTAAATTCAAAAAATTATTTGTTTACCATGGACAAATAAACACATTAATTTGGATTTTTCTATTAATCTCACCAAATACTTTGTTGAACTGATTAGCATATAATGACAATTGTGGAAGTATAAAAAATACAGTACTAAACAGTAGAAATGCTTAAACTATAAAATAGATCCATCACAAGATTTCTGTTAGCTATTGGATAGAAAAAAATGGTTTTTATATAAATTTTTCAATTTTTTTTAACACATGAGACTAGAAGCTTCCTCTCTCTTTCTCTCTCTCTCTCTCCCCCCAGCCAATAACTTTAATTCTAGTAATACTGAATACATTTTTTGATTTATTAAGCATCCAGAAAAGATGAAGGGACATAGTATGACATGGAAACCTTTGTATAAGGATGATTGGGCTTTTCATACTATCTTAAGGTAGTAACTAGGAATGTTTTACACAGAGTGGAGTTAAAGATCTCCATTTGGTTATGAATTTTTAAAGTCTGACTTTAAAGTTTTTTGTTGTTAGCTATTTCTAACCTTATTTTTAGTGATGCCTAAACATTTGACAATTTCAATTTCATTCTTCTGTTTGCCATGAAAATATCTTTGGAAGTTTAATACATCGAACTATATTTATTAATAGCAATATTTATGTTATGATGCAAATTATATATATGTAGACTATTAATTCTCACTCTGATAAAATCTTGGGTCATGAATTGACTTTGACCTTTAACTCAACTAAATTTGGGGGCAGGTAGTAGACTGGAATATAAATTCAATCGTTAGGTTAAAAGCCAATCAAGAAGGCAGCATATTGGGATTAAAGGAGCTCAGAAAAATAAATTAAATACAAATAAGGACTTCTGATTAGACTCAGCATTGTCATTTAGGTAGTTCATGGCATTTCTGGCAGCTTCCTGAAGCCCTCTGAGCACAAATGCTTAAAGAGAACAGCCCAGGATGACAACAGCAAATGTCGCAAACCAAGAAAATGTAAAGTGGTAAGGTTCAGATGAAGATGGTAGCAATACTAGTTAACTGGAGACTAACTATCCTCCCTGAACGCATTTTGAAATGTTGTTATGGGAGCACTCCTTCAAGCCTTCATTCTCTGCTTTTGAGTCTTCGAAAACAGATTGACATGTATTTATTTGGTACCATTTAAGACTTGAGAAGGACAACCTGAGTACACGAGAAATGACCTCTGCCTTTGATACACATAAAGTTAAATAACATGGAACAGGCAACAAGATAAAGATCTAGTGCTTCAAATAGCTCAGGGAAGCCATGCTAACCAAATCAAAAGACCTTGCTCATTCTAAGAAAGACAAAGACGTAGATCACCAAATGCTGCACTCAACTGGGAAGTGGCAGTAACGCCTATCAGGAAGGACTCAGAAGGTGAAGTTCCAGTCCCATATACAATCTAGACTGTAACAGAATTGGTTCACAATTAGAGAATTTAACTTCTGGGAGACAGGCTATAATGGTGTTATATACTTTGGATTGTGTTTTTGTTGTTGCTATTGTTTTGTTTGTTTCTTAGTTTTTGGTAGTTGAGGATTCATGCTGGGAAAATTAGTAGTAAAATTGGCACTTAGATTCTGTAGACATTTCAGTGTTGGAGCTAGAAACTTTCAAGTAGATTTACTTAATGAGTAAATACTTTCGTTTGATCACAACAAAATAAATTTATCACCATTGTATTTGCATTTTTATCCTGCTAAGCATCTGTTTCCCCACATTATCATCTTTAGTTATAATCTTTCTTTAGCAAAACATCTTTCACCACTGTCCCAAATGGTAGGAAATTCAAGATGATGTAAAAAAGATAGAACCAGATGGATGGAATAATAACAACTAATCACAGTATCATGATTTTAACTTTATAAGCATTTTCACATCTATTTCAAATATTTATTCTTCTTAAAACTTCATAGGGTGGGTTGTATTAACATTTAACTGTAAATAAAGAGAGTTTTAAAAGGTTATTTTATTGTCTATTAAGTATGATTACCATGATTATGGCAAACAGTGATGTTACTGGACAACCAGGTTCCCAGGGTCCCTTCCAGACTGTTCTTGTCATGATAAAAGAATTGGAAAAGACACGTGAAGAACACTTATTGATGGTAAAAGTAAGGAGAAAAGAAGGGATAAGAAGTGCTCTGAAAAGAAGAGTGCTCTATGAGTGGGAATCAGTTGAAGTAAGAGAAGCATGTCCTGCAGGCTGGGCTGGTGAAAAAGTGCACAGTGCCCATGAACTTAATGGCCACTGTCTTTTATAAACTCATTCTGATGTCAGATCTAGGCTGTCCAATCAAAAACTTGCTTGATCTTCTGCCAGAAGAATTAAATATAACATTTCTCGATTAGTATCATGTGCAGGGCTTAGACGTTTTTCTGCGTGTGTCTTAACCATGATTGATAGCTCATGCCTACTTGCACAGCTGGCTTGCCACACCCTAATCTCCTACCTCAGGAGGATAGTTACAGATGACAGACATTACAATCTGACTTGGGAGAAAGAATGTCCATAATTTTCTTGTAATTTACTAATTCATTCTTCTTTCAATAACTGTATGTTGAACACTCACAACGCTCAATAAAATCTAGATTGAAACAGAAGGGCATCACAAGCACAGAATTTACTTCTGGGAGACACAATATAAACAATGTTATATTGTTTGGATTGTTTCTGTTGTTTCTTTTTTATTCATTTTTGTTAGACACTGTCCCAAATTACAAGCAAACAATAGTAAACAAGATACATTCCCTCCCACCATTTAACAAAGATTTGCCCATAGTTTACAGTTGTAGGACCTAAACTTTCTGATAATTTCCAATTTGTGTTCTTTCCACAATCCTAACTCCAAATCTACACATGTGTTTGGTTGAACACTTTCAGTGGGAACTCAGGAATCCACTTTGATATAGGGCAAATGAAAAAAAAAGGTTTCTAAAGTGAAATCTCCAAAACATGCTTTTAATATAAGTAAAGTCATCAAGATGCTCACGAGAAGAAAAAATGCCCAGAACAATTCCAACTGCCAAAAATGGGTCCTAATTTGTTTCCATAGTTGTGTAACCAAAGAAATATGTGCTTAGTTACATTTTTTTCTTTCTGGCTCATATTATGTTCTCTCTTTAATATGGAAAGGTAAAGTACAAGAAGAAAAAGTACTGTGATTCAAGCAATGTAAAAAATTAAAAGACTTTCATATATATACATATATATATGTACACATATATCAGAACAAAAATTCTGGATATGTTCTTATAATAATTTCACTATGGCAATGTAATATGAGGAAAATATTGGTGGAGATAGGAAGGAGAATAAAAAGAAATCAAGGTATGCTATTTACATACATCTACTCTCTAAGAAGAATGTAAACTTCATGTTTTGCAAACATGTACTAATACAATTTTAAAATGACAAAATCATCTTCAGCTGAGCTTCACTTATGGGGCTATTTCTGCTGAATAAGTGTATAGAAAAAAAAAACACTTTATTACCTCAATTACTCCAGTAAGATCACACCTGGAGATAGATACATGGTTCAAGAACTTGGGTACATTAACATAGCAGTTGGGTATTAATCATGAGTGTCAAGTCCTTTCTGCTAATTAACCTTAATTGAGCTCTCTGTTACAGAAACACCATTTCCAATGAAGTAACTTACTGATGATACCAAAATACCAGAGCATGGTAAAACCTAAGATTAACATTACTTTCTACTCTTGAATATCAATACTTAATGAACTTTGCCATCATAGAAATTTTTATATCTTCTATAAAAGTTTAAAAATTACAGCAAAAATTGGTAGACTGTATATAAAATTTGCATAATAAAATTATTTAGGAAAGCATGTTTGATACAACATATGTGTCCCCATTTCATATTTATTTAAAAAGCAAGTAGAATATATCATTTATAATAAAAATATGATGAACTTTTAAACATTCAAAGATTAAAACTTTATATTATCCATTAGTTAACATGCCTTTGAATGTAGTCATGCTTGAAACCAAATCTCTTTTATTTATGTTCAGTATTATTTCTAATAGTATCACAAAATGTCCATTAACGCAGAATTCTGCTGAAATAGGTAGCTTCATTAATTTGCCCTGAGAAATGTAGTGCAATTAATTTTAAATTTGATAACCAGAAAGCACTTAAAATATTCAGTGGGTTATTTATTAAAAGGCAAATCAAGAAGAAATAAGCATTACTGCCAATGAACAGAATACTTGGGTTTTAAAATGGCCAGAAGGCTACCAGTGTTAATAAGCTTTGTCAAATTCATTTTCAGACATGCATGGCAGAGTCATACTATTTTTCTATTCATGTCAGTTTCTGTCAAGAGGAGAGCTCAGATACCTTGGGGAAAGCTTCCTGAAGTGCTAGTTTGTGAAAGTAAAGAGGCAAAGACAGATATTTAGCATATTCACTAGGGACAGGAAACCCCTGAAGAATCTTGAGGTAAATTAAAACAATGAAAGTACTAGAGAAAGATTCAACCAGTGGTATAAATTTCAGAAAAAACACAAAACGCAAATATTGGTGGGAAAAGTACTAGAAGCTCAGATTAAAACCAGTATAGATAGGGATTTACATAGTCTGAATGAGGCACCCCAGGGCATGTGATAAGTGTTCATTAAACCATTAATTGATGTTACATTTACAGAGCCAGAATACAAAATCAGAACAACGGGTTACATTGCATTAGATAGTAATACCTTCTGAAAACACACTTGTCCATAGGGACTTAATAGAATACGATATGGAGAACATTTCCCGTTGTCGTCTAAATACAGGCTTAAGTAATAGTTCTGCCACTAAACAGCTGTGTGACTATGGACAAGTCACTGAAGACCCCCTCACTCTTGGGTGGTTGTGGGAACCTGGACAGAAAGTTAGCCGCTCTGCACACGTGGCTATCAAACACTTGCTATCTGGATAGTGCAACTGAGAAACTGAATTTTTAATTCTAATTTTAATTTAAATATCAATGTTGGGGGGAGTGAGTAGGGAATAAGAATGTGGAAAGGTTGACCAATAGGCATTAAATTGTAGTTAGATAAGATAAAGAAGTTCTGGTGTGCTCTTGCTCAACACAAACAACTTTCTGTATATTTTTTAAAACTAGAATGGATTTTAAAAGTTTAAATGTTTTCACTATAAAGAAATGATAAATATTTAAAGACAGGTATACTTACCTGATTTAAATATTTTACAAGGGATAATATATTAACATTACATGATACCCCATTAATATCGACATTCTATATTCATGTGTCAATGAAAAGTAGATTTAAAAGCAAAAATAAAGTTCAAATAGCAATACTTTGTTAGTAGTATCATATACTGCACAATGTAGGGCAGTGCCAGTCAATTTTTCTCCTTTCAGTTGCAAGAGAGAAAAAAATCCAATTCAAAGTACAAACAATATTGGATTATTCTGACACAAAAGTTCAGATGTTGGAACTTGTCAAATCTAGTTCAATCAGAGCTCTATTTTTTCCAATATTTTTACTTGTTATATTTTTTGCAGCTATTCACTGATTTTGTAGCCAGAAAGACATACTTTCATCTAATTTTTCTCAATATATTTACTTCTGAAGGAACTATTCTATTGTTTCTCTCCACAGAAATTCAAAATAAAAACCATACATTAGCAAATGATTTTCAAAAGCTGCTGCACAAATGAAGAAATAAGCACTTCCATGTACTTTTCATGGGAGTGTAAGTTTTCAAAATCTTTTTTGTTAGGCAATCTGAAAATTTGTCAAATGTCCATTTCCTAAACCTCAAGAATTCCATTTCTAAGTATCTAAAGGAACTACAGGGAGAAGAAGATGTTTGTGCAATGATGATTCCATTTTAAAGAGCCTAGCATGTCACGCTAAAAAATATATAAAAATAGTACAAACAAATACATGTCACTTGAAGCTTGAAACTAGCATGGTGGGTGTTTCTGTGCATTGCAAAAGTTTGTAGTTAATATGTAACTAATACAGGAAACAAGTTCTATTCCATTGCCAGGAGTATGACAATCAGGAGGCAGTGACCCCTACTTTTTGCCTGTCTACTGTATAATGCCTACCTAATCTGTGGTAAAAAATGAAAGATCTTTGTTTTTGAAACTAGTAGCATCTGAAAAATCCTTAATGACTAAGAAATCAGAATAGGAAGTATAACATCCAGCCTTCCGGCTGCAGGAAGACACTTAACCATTCTGAAATCATCTATCAACAACCTATATGAGGCACCCTCAATAAACTCCCAAAGGATTTGTGACAGTAACCTCATTACAGTTCAACTTTTCTGCCGCTGGGACCAATACCTGATACCCACTATTTAAAGAAATTTATTTTGGCTCACAGTTTCAGAAATTTCAGTCTATGGCAGCTGACTCAAAGGCAGAAAAATCTTAGCAGGTCAGATTGAGGAAAGCTGCTCAAGTCATGGTATCTGGAAAGCAGAGAGAAGGGAAAGTGGCAGAAAGAGTCAAGAAACAGTCCCACACTCTAAATCTGGTCCCACAACCCAGGTGCTTATTCAGGCATGAACTCATCAATAGGTTGAATCAGCAGTCCCCAGCATTTTGGGGCTCTGGTTTCATGGAAGACAATATTTCTATGGACTACTGGGGTAGAATGATTCAAGTGCTTTACATTTATTGTGCACTTTATTATTATTACATTGTAAAATACAATGGAACAGTCATACAATTTACCATAATGCAGAATCAGTGGGACCCCTGAGCTTGTTTTCCTGCAACTAAATGTTCTCATCTGGGAGTGATGGGTGAGATTGACACCTCGTGTGTGGCTTATATTCAGCTTACTCCATTGTCCCATTTTGGTTGCTGTCATTGCAGAAAACCCTGCTTCACAAAGAAAAGATACTGTAAATGGAGGCAGGCTTTTCCATGCTTTTGTTGTCAATTTCAGGATTTTAATCCAGAACTAATGGAAACTTGAAGTCGTCTCACACCTACTTTTAAAGACCCTGTCATTTGCCATCTTAAACAGTTGATGCTCTTCTCGCACAGGCAAAATTGTTTCACCTGGCTTATTCACAAATGGTTCATGGATCCATTCCTTCCCAGTTTGGGGGGTCCTTTTTCATTTTCCAAAATTCTTTTGAAAGCTAACATAGGTGATCATGCATGAACTGAGAGAAATAAGATTATTAAGACTTATCTCTAGATTCTCCCCAAAGCCTTATATGCTCATAGGTTGGGTGTTCGGGAGTGACATGGGTGTATGATAATGGATCACAGGTGTGTAATACTGGATTAGTCCATTGATTGGTTTAGTGCTGTTCTGGGTGTAAATGAAGGGCTTACTGAAGAGGAAAGATCCACTCTGGGTGAGGGTGGCACCAACCAATAGATTTATAGCCTGCATGGAATAAAAGGGAAGAAAGAAGAAAGTCTCCCTGTTTCTTGCCTGCCATGCCATAAATTGTTTCACCTCTGCCATGCCCATCTTCAATGATTCCCTGCATCAGAACCTGCCACTTACAGCTGAACCCTGTACAAATTGTGAATTAAAATAAACCTTTTTTTAAACTTGTGGGTGTTGGGTATTTTGTCCCAGAAATGTAAAGGCCCTGGCTCAGTGTCTTTCAAAATTTCTCCTAATTTTTGAAACATAAAAAATTCCAGTGTTTGCTCATCACCCCATAATGAAAGTTTGCTTTTGAATACAGTCACTTCACCTGCTATGTTGAACACAGTTGTCATTCTGCTCTCAAGTGACAACCAGAGTTCACTGAGCAGATTCAGTGTGTCACACAAATAAGCAAGTTTTGTGATCCATTTTGTGTCACTGAAATGTGTGGCCAGAGGTGATTGTTTTTCTAAAAGAAATTCTGGAGTGCCTCTTAGAATTGAGTATTTGTGGCTAGTGATGCATCTTTAGGAGGCCATCTCACTTCTGTGTATAAGACACAAGCTCTCCATCCATCACCTTACAGAGATGTCTGAAAAGATGTAAGCTAAGGGGTTATAGTTCAATGTGGTTGATAATTTTATTCACATTTTACAAAACATTGTTATCTCCATGAATAAAACAGAGCACAGACTCAAATTGAGAAGTGACCTCTTTGATCGGAGTAATGAAACCAGAAAGACATCCAGTCATGGCAACACTTCCTTTGTGCATATACGGACACAAAACAACCAATTAACATTTTCTGACATGTAATTGCTCAAAGGTTTGAGTAGCTCTGCAGCTGTGGTGTTGCTTGTCAACAAAAGCATATATAACATCCCTCATGTACATGAAAATGTATCACACGAAAACAAGCATCGTTGTCTCATTGTCAACATCAATAGACTCCAACCTAGATTGATGAGTACTATGATGACTAATTAATTCTGTCTAACAATTGTGCCTTAATATCTTCCATTTCATCAATTCATCAAGCCAAATGAGAAACACATGCCACCTTTTGAACTGTATCCTCTCCTAAAAATTAGCAACACATGTCCTTAGAAGCAGGAGGTTTCAACCCTTAACCAGTAGTAAATGGCTTCTCAGCTGTAGCAATGAAGCTAGTGACTTGGAATGATGCTATCAATGGAGACATATCTGATAAATGTTGGTCTTCAGTAATTGCTTTTGTTCTCTGTGTTCACTTTCTTCCTTTTAAAAATCTCCAAAGGCTTGTCTTTCAATGCGGAGTACTCAGTCTCCATGTGGCAATGCACTTTGGAAGGTTTCATGACTACATTGGAAAGCTGGTCACCATATATTACATAAGCTTGAAAAATGTAAATCACCCTCTGCAATGAATCACAGTGTGGGTAAGACTCTTGGTATTTTCTTTCAAATTCTTTCAAATCTTTTCATTGACAGTTTTAGAGTCTTCTGTTTCATCATTTGGTCTCCCATGTGTTCTAAAGAAACTCTTCAGTGATTTTCTAAAATTAATTTTGGTTAAGATTAGTTGTGGTTTTGTCAAAGCTATGACTGTGACAAGGATGCAGTGTGGGAACAGGGCATTGATGAAAGTGGTACATAAGATACATCCTTTCTTCTTGTTGAGTCAACCTTTTAACTAATATTGCTTTCTTTGATCAACACCTTGTCTCAGTTTAAACTGGACCTTACTTTCTGCAAAAAGTTGATGAATATATGTGTGTGTATATATACATACATATATATATGAATCTTGATAAAATATATATCTTTTTTTTTTTTGTACTGGAGATTGAACTCACGACCTCATGCTTGCCAGGTAGGTACTTATGCCACTAAGCTAAATCACTAGCCCTAAAATATGTATCCTCAAAATTAAGGAAAATTATTATGTGTTGACATCAATCTCTGAAAAATAGAAAACAAAAAAGTCAAAAAATAATGATTCAAGTTGTGTTAAATGTATATATAAGCATATATTTTTAAATATATGAAAATATTTTAGAAACATATACTTAAAGGTGTTAACCATCATGATTTTTCTGAAGAACAGTAGAAATAAGGGAAACAGTAAGAAGAAATTGTTTTGTTTTATTCTAATTCAATTTTAACAAGGAAAGTATAGTCATCTTATTACTTTTTAAAACTAATTAAAAACTCATCTGGAAGAATAAACATGTAAAAACATTCAGACAAATTCTGAAAATAAATACCAATGAAGCAGACAGGAATTTTCCTACTAGACACTAAAATAGTATATTTGACAAAGATGAAATAAATGGACTAATGTCTTCATAAAAAATTCAAGTATACATGTCAATTTAGTAAATCAATAATGGTTAAATTTAATTTTAGTAACATACTGTTTCATAAACACTATTGAAATATAAAACAATTTTGAGACCAAAATGACCACTACTTCTCACCATAGACTAATGTAAATTTTAATTTATGAAATATTTAATAACAAAACCATAAAATCAGTAGAAGGAAGTACAGTTCATTACTTTAATTATTTGAGGTTTGGAATTATTTCACAGCATGAAATTCAAGCCAAAAACCAAAACAACAACATTAAAAGTTATATGGTGTGACTACATAAAAAGTAACATGTTCTGGATGGAAAATAAGCAATTACTATATGTAAGTTTTAAAACAGAAAATAAACTCATTAAAAGTATTTACAACATGAATAACAAAGAATTAACCCAAAATACAAAGAATTTTTACAAATTATTGAGTAAAAGAATGTGCTAAAAGAAAAATCAGAAAATGGTATGTGTTCACATTAAACTATCTTCAACTTTCTTATCTTGCCACTACAAATTCCAAGATTTTGAAATCAGTAATCTTAAAGACCTCTTGATACACAAACCATGAATGATGTTGCCAAAAATTCAACCTGTATGTGTGAGCAAAGTTAAATTGTACTAAATTTTCAAGAGGAAATGTAACTGTTGAAGTCCTTTGCTTAACACACATGCATTCATTATTGTTCACTATACAAAGCCACATTGAAAACAGAATTTTTCCAAGAGAAAATAAAAGTAAAACCTTCTGGCACTAACTTAAACAAGCATTGCCAACTCCTATTTTCATATTTCCTCTTGTCACTCTGTATATTTTATATTGGAAAGTTGATAGCAAGCATCTTCTCTTTAATGATGTCTTCTTGAGTTTGGCAAACAGAGATGCTGCTCTGGGATCCTGGAGACCAAAACAAAAATTCACTTTACACATTCCCATTGGGAGAGAGAGAAAGAACAAATCTACATCTGTTGAACACATTCATTTCTTTGTTGTTGCGAGACAGCTAATGAAGCATGTTTTTGATGGTTACTGAAATTGGTCAACTGTTTTTAGCAAGTCACAATGGGAATAAAAGTAGAGAATGCAGATCACCATTTTGAAGTGTTTACTTGGGAAGTAGATAGGAGTTACCAGTGTTTAATATAGTAAGAAACATATCAATTAGTACGTGAGGCAAGCATTGGCAGAAAACAATTATGATTCAAAAAGTATTGAGTTCAGACCACATGACAAGCAGTGTTCCAAGGAATGAGACACAGAGTGGGACAAAACAACTGTCAGCAGGTTTTGAGCTTGACCATTGTGGGGAGACACTGATTGTATGGAAGGATATGAGCAAGGAGAATGTAGGATATGAGTGCTACAGAATTGCACTGATGCCCAGGAAAAATATATCAGCTCAGTCTGTAGCATGTATCATACTCTTTTATTTTTCATAGTAATATTTAAAAATATATACTGTATTTGTAAAACCACGAGTTGCCATGTGCCAGGCCATTTGTAAATCCTTGGTATCTATTATTTTATTAGACTCATCCTAAATTGATAGGTATAGTTCTATATATGGATAGATGCTTGCATAATTACATATTTATAACTTGTTTTTAACCTCATGTTCTATAATTGAATTTGGACAGGAACCCATAACTTGTTACTTGTGCACTCAATACCCTTCTTTGTTTTTCTTTTTTTAAACCTCCACTACTGCACCCACATCAAAAACCCTCCAATTTCTAGCAATTAACATTGTCAAGTTTGAGGAGACAGACATCCAGTTAGTTTTCTTTGTACTTATATAAAAAATGTAACTATTAATACTAAATTTATTTTTAAATAACATACTAACATTATTTTTTACTTAGTGATAGAAACTTGAGTATTTTTCCTCACAATCATCGTTTATAGGACTTCCTCATTCTTTTTTAAGAGGCATCATTTTTATTGAGTGAACAAAAGATATTTCATTGAATCCTCTCCATGTGAATGAACACTTAGAGAATGTATTGTTTTTTCTCTGTAACAAAGAGTTGGAGAAAATAGCTTTTTATACACATCTTTGCACACATATGGGCATATTTTCATGAAATATATTCTTACAAGGGTAATTATTGAAAATAATAGAAGGCCATTTATAGTTTATAGATAATATCAAGTTAAATTTCAAAACACTTCATCAATTCATTGTTCTGCTAACATTGCTACATATTTTAGGCAACATTTTTAACATTGATTGTTTTATAGCTATTATTAAAGATTTAAAGTGTATTTCTCTTATTTCCAGTGCATTTCCATAATTTTGTATACAAATCCTTTACTCAATTCTTACTGACTTATGAGAGTTCTTTGTTCTGAATCTTGGTCCAATATGCTTCAATATTCTTTAGATTTTGTTATCAGCTTGTCTTTTCATAATGGAAATATGTATATATTTACTATGAGTCAGGTAATATCATATATATTTTACATACTAACTCAATTACTGCTCACAAAGGTCCAATGAGGAAATTATTATATCCATCTTACAGAAAAAAATGTAAGGCATAGAACATTTACATAACTTACTGAAGTCCATAAAACTAAGTGACCAAACCAGAATTTGAACCCAGGAACTCTAGCTCTAAAGTCTATTAAGTTGTGTTCATGGCCTGGATTACAAATTGCAAAAACTGAATCTAAAAGTAAAGCAAATCATTTTCCTTTACACTGTATAGGATTTGTATGTCCTATGTTAAAGCTTTTACCACATAAAACTTTTACTATGTAATAAAAATTTAAATTTTTTTCAGATGGTTCTTATAATTTTGGTTATTTTATGATTACCTATTTAAATTAATTAGAAATCATTTTAGTGAGTGACGTGAGATCTGGAAATTACATTTTAAAAAAGTGGATAATTAAGTCTTTCAAATAAATTATTGACTTGGCTAATTTTTCTCTACCAGTTTGAAATTCTGCTTCTCATATACTAAAAATCTATTTATATATTGGTTCATTTCTGCACTCTCTGTCTTGCACCTTTAGTTTATTTGCTTATTTCTGCACTAGAAGTGAACTATTTTTGTTTAAGTAGTTAACAGTACAATTTATAACTCTTCTCATCTAAGAGAAGATGCCTTAACATAATTATTTCTTTAAAACTTTTTGGTTGCCTTTATGCATTTTCTTTGTGCATTTTCTTTTTTATTTCAAGGTGGACTATAAAATTCTATCATAAAACATTATCTCATTTGGATTTTCAGAGGAATGTATAGACTAAATTTAGAGAAACTACTGTTACATCTTAATAAAAACGTGCTAAATTTGTTTCCTTTGAATCTGTTATATCCTTCAATCAAGTTTATAAATTGCATCCATAGGTTTTACATTTCTTATTAGTTTTATTGCTCAGTATCTAAATTTTATATGGTTATTGATTTTTTTCCTTGTCATAGTGAAATCTCCACTTACCCTGGTATTAATTCAAATTAGTTGTTTCTGATATTAGAAAAACTATTTTTTTATGTTTACCTATTTTATTACTACTAAAACATTTTCGATTTTTATTCTCTTGAATTTTTTTTTTTTTTTTTCCCGGCACCGGGAGTTGAACTCACAATCTCACACCTGCCAGACAGGCGCTTAAGTCACTGAGCCAAATTCCTGGCCCTGGTTTTTTGAGGCAGGGTCGCACTATGTATCTCAGGCCGGCCTTGGCCTTGCGCTTGCGTTGTAGCCCAAGCGGGCCTCGAACTCACAAGGCTCCTCCTACCTCAGCCTCCCGAGTGCTGGGATTAAAGGCATGCGCCACCACGCCCGGCTTCTCTTGAATTTTCTAAATAAATTATTTTTCTTTACCTTTCAAAACTTTAAATGCATTTTTTTCTTTTTTGGGAGAGGGTACTGGGAATGGAATTTCGGACCTCACCCTTGCCAGGCAGGCACTGTGCCACTGAGCTTTGTCCCAAGCCCTAAATGCATTTATTTCTTTACCTTAGTTTTACTGTATTAATTAGAGTACCTGTCACCAAAGATAATCAGTAATACCAAATGCCCCATCACATTCCAAACTCTGACGGAAATAGTTCTAAAACATCAAATTCAATGTAAAAATTTTAATATACATACACATGATGCATTCTCTATCAAAATTCACATTTTCCTTATAGATTTCTTGACAGTACCCACTGTCAGATGAAGTACATACAATTAAATAAATATATATAACTTAAAAAACTGATTTTTGAAAGACAAATGGATAGTAAAGTTTATTTTCATAAAATGCATTGTCATATATTTTCTGTAATCTAGTCACACAATAAGTTCTAATAGTATGCTTTCTATTTGTTGAATTGCCTTAACTCCTGAGATAAAACATTCTTTATTATGGTTCATTATTATAATACCTAGATAGACTGAATTTTCTCAGCTTTGTTTAGAATATTTTACACTTATGTTTATAAATGAAATCTTACTACTGACATGTATTTTCATACACTATGTTTTTATTATAATATGAATATGATTTTGAACTTTAATTGGATAAAATTTACATATTCTTCAATTCATAGAAATGTGTTTTTAAAGTCTTTGAACAGATATATTTTATTGATTTTAGTTTAATATATTTTCTTTTTGTTTCCTTTCTCATATTTTTGTTCATTATTACCAATAACATGAAGAATATGCTATTTTAAAAATACAAATAATTGTTAGTTTTCTCCAAGTATTTTTACATCTCATAAAGTATTATATTATGAATGAAGATAAATAATGTAAATTTTTTCACAATTTACTGTTTTTGAGAATCTGCTTATCCAATCTAGTTCATTCTATCAAGATTTTCATGGCATTACATTATTTGCAATTACTATATTTATTTTGTTCTGTATGATGAACAAAATTTCGTATTTCATTTCCATCCACTTGTACCACAAACAGTGCTTCAGAAAACATGTTGAACAAAGCACATATTTTAGTGTTCCCATTGCACATAACCAAAAATTGATCCTTGTGTGTACTACTGCTTTGCAACAATTTACCTCAAAAGTAGTAATATAAAACATTAAGCTTTTTTAATTTCACAGTTTCCGGCACTGTGTATGACTGTGGTGGCACAGAGAATGAAAGATTATTCAGTGTCAAGATTCTGTCAGACCAAGAAACCCAGAGCTTCACCAAATTTCATCAGCATAATAGATATACTGGAACATACATATTTGAGTCTAAGGTTTATCATCATAAGTAACTTTAGCCAAGAAGTCACCAATATAATGAGATGCTTTCTGGTTTTGTAACTTTGAAGACTTTACATTTCAGAAACATGAATATATTTAATATGCTATGAAGTCAGCAATAATGATAGTTATAAATCAGGTCAGAAATGTCCACAGACCCAGCTTTATTCTGTTTCTTGTCATTGATCAGTCTAAATGTCTTTGTCAGTCATGTAGAAAAGTTCATCTTTAGTGAGCTATAACCTTTGTCTGAAAGCATTGGTTAAACCAGAGAGAGAGTTGACTGATGAAAGTCAGAGCCATAGCCCCCTAATCTTCTTTAATCAACAAGGAACTTTTATGAAGAACTGTCTGGGCTCAACCAGTTTAACAGAAGCAAAACTAATCATACATATTTCTTTTTATAAACTGTAACCTCTACAAACCTTTTTCTCAGCATACTTAAATCTTTTGAGTTTGCTGCTATTTCTCCTCTTTCACTTTTCAGTGGGACAAGAATTTCATCATACAAAATCCTCTCATACCAAAAATACATCTCTGTACTTGCAGCTTTTCTTAATATATTCTTTTTTATTCTATTTACTATAATCTTTCCATAACAAATCTGGTAGCTGGTTTTAAAGCATCACTTGCCTTCTCCTTTTGTTTTTTTGTTCTCAGTTGTTACATTTTAAATTTGGCTGGCTACCAATAAATTTCCAAGTAGCCTTGAATAAGTAAGTTTATCTATACTGAAGCAGCAAAGAGCAAATTACCCTATAATTATAGTCTAAGCATTCACAGCATACAAAAAAATGTTTTAAGTGTATCAATAAATAAAAATAATAACTCAAATTGGAAGCCAAAAGTAAATTTATCAGCCAGCTAAGATTCATGACAATGGAGTCTTGTAAATTTATGAAATGGCATTTATGTTGAGCAGACTTTTCTGGGGAAATATTTCACTATCCTCATTTCCCTAGATGTAGAATTTTTATTTTTTTATTTTTAGTTGGTTCCCAAGACAGTGTTGCTTATTTTTTTCATACCTGAAATGAAAGAAAACGAATAATATGAAAAACAAAGTGCCCCCTCTTACTTAGCAATTGGACATGGACAGTTAAAAGACCTCTGAGCTAAAAAAAACTTATCCTTAGACCTCATCGTAGATTTGGAAGGCTATTCCATGGCTGTCTATAACCTCCTTAAAATGAAGAATTGGGGCCAGTTAAAGTGGTACATAATGAATTCAAGAGCAACCTGAACTACATAGCTAGATCCTTCCTATCTCAAAAACTAAATAAGTTAATTAATTAATTAGTTAATTAGTTAAAATGAGGCATAAAGGAATAGAATACACTAAGTAAAATGTTAAGAGAATTTATTATGACTGGGCATCGTGGCATATGTCTATAATCTCAGCACTTGGTAGGCTGAAGCATGAGGATTGCCACAAGTTCAAGGCCAATCTAGGTTACATAGTGGGTTCAAGACCAGCCTGGACTCCATAGTGAGATCCTGTCTCAAAAAGAAAAAAAAAAAAAAAGGGAAAAACTCAGTAATTGTATGTCATTTTCCTTTTCAGGCTTTGGGAAGTCAGTCTTCTATGCCGATTTATAACTGCAAGTTGCCTTGCAATTTTATGCCTCACAGTTGTTTTCTCACTGTTCTGTTTGCCCTCACATGGTGAGTTTCAAAAATATCTCACATGGGTGACAATGATGGTACAGAGGATGAAAGACGACTTGAAGTTAAGTTTCAGTCTGACCACCAAGTGGCCTAGAGGGGTACTTCACCGAGATTCCTCAGCATGAGAAAGCCTGAAAAGCATCCCCAAACTGGAGTCCCCATGAATATTTATATGCAATTCAAGGTTATGAGGGCAAAAAATGTAGAAAGAAAACATTTGTGATATTTGTATAAGAGTTTTGTATAAGAGTGAAGGAATTGGATGGTTTGCTTCATGACACATGTTGACCTAGGTTAGCCACTTACCACTCCAATTATGTAGTACAAGATAACCGAAAATTGCATATTTTTCATTAATTTTTAGAAAATAACAGGAAATATAAAAATAACAATTGTATGAAATTTATCCAATACAAGAATTGTATGTGATTGATGTGACACTTGCTCTAAGTGATGCTCAGAACAGTCAGAACATAAACTAATGCACTGTCCAAGTGACACTGAGAGTAAACTGTTAAGTGGTTAAACAATATTATCAGGGCAAAGAGAACACAATGGTGAGAGTAAACACTTTTGATAATAATTTACTGTTGATTCTGTTTGTATTTTGCTTCTGTAAATCTGCTCTGATCTTTAACCATGCATTCCAGAAGCCTTGGAACTATTGCTCCAAAGTACCTTTCTGTTACCTTTATTTCTTTCACCTGGAGATTCCCCACATATTTCTAGAAATATGTCTGAAATTTTATAGAAATTAACTAGTTGGTTTTGGTTTACATTCTGTATAAGCTTGTACACCAGTTACTAGTTTAGTAACAATGTTGTTTTCTGTTTTTATAGTACTAGGCATTGAAGCTAGAGCACTCCATCACTAGACCACACCCCTAGCTCTGTAGCCACAGTTACCTTACCCTTAGGGTAAGGAAGTTTCCATTTATGAGCTAACCCATATGACTGCTGTCTAGAGATTTCAATTCTTTGCCACTTGTTCCACCCCATCTGAATGCTGCCAATGGCTACTGAGTTCTTTTGGAGTAAGTAAATGACCTGAGAGAGTGAGAGTGAGAGTCCCAAAGATGGGAGCCAGTATCTTTTCTGCTCTGTTCTCAAGTAATGTGTGATCATTTCTGCTATATTCCTTTGGTAATATAGACCCAACCATGATATCGGTATAGCTAACTGTCTTATTCATTTGTCTGAAGTTTATGATTGATCAAGTTTTAAAATGTATCTTTTAAGTTTTAAACTTGGGTAAGCCTCAAGCATACTTGGGAGGTTGTTCATCTTATCAGCTACAATGTAGAAAGGACTATACAAGAGTCTAAATATTAGGAAGAAGGAATTGGATATTCTTTGGGGGACTGACGACTACATTAGGTCATTAAGTATGCTCAAACACAGTTTCAAAATTATTTCCAGATTTTTCTGCAGATTAGCTACCATAGTATCATACTCCTACAAGTTAAGCCTGAGGGTTCAGGAATGATATATTTTATTTTCTTTAGGATCTCGTAAGAAGAATGGAACTTTTGGATTCGTATCTACTAGTTTTTTTTCTTTTATTCTGTGTCTTTATTCATTAATAATGTCATCTGGGAATTCTTGATGTTCTGGTGAATTCTTAATAATTTACTTTTCATTTGTGTATTTTCTGCTATTAGAAATTCTTTTGCATAAAGATTTATCACAGTTTTTGTTTGCCTATTTTCAAAGCATAATACATAAAATATTTCATTGTAAGTTAAAATTATAAACAATGGAAAATATAATTGTATATTTACATATAACATAATATAAGCAATTTTTAAAGAGCAGGGAGATATGGGTTTTTAACCCACATGATGAAACAAAAAGATATAAACTGAGCTTTCATTTCAAGAAGTTAGAAAAAAGTGGGAGAATAAATCCAACTAACGGTGAAAATAATGGTACAGTCAAAATCATTGATATGAAACTGAATGACAGAAGGACAAAAGACAGAAGGAAAAGAGAGACAGACAGACAGAGAGAGAGAGACAGAGATTCAGATAGAGAGGGAGAGAGACAAGAAGATAGGGGTGACCCATGAATCAGAAAGAAAGAGAAAGGACTGGGCAAGCATTGACGAAAACGTTTGTTTTTGTGTTCTAATGAATTCTTCTATGCTCCCTCCTAAATCGTTTTACCCCATACTGTGACAACCATACCATACTGTTTAATGTGCATTTTTAAAATATATATCCCAATGAATGTTGATCTGCCATAATAAAATGATCTGTGCCCTTAGGTCCTCAGTTGCTCTTCTCCTCCTGCACAAATAGTACAAAGAAAATCCTTAGTCTGTCATTGAGACGCTGCCTCTGTCTCTTTCTTTCCCCTTCTCTCTCTCTCCCTCCCCCATCTCTCTCTATCTATCTATCTATCTATCTATCTATCTATCTATCTATCTGTCTATCTATCTCCATCTCCATCTCCATTTTCATCTCCAAATATGTGTGGAGCAGGTGTATTCCCAAAGGTACATTTGCTGGACTATGAGTACGTGTGTATGTGCTGACTTTGCCTACTCCGTTCCATGTTGCTTTCCAGAATGACCAGGCAGCCTGAACTTCCATCTAAAAAGTGAGGAGTTCCTCATCTCTTCATTCTTGTCAACACTTGGCATTGCCAAGCTTTTACCATTCTGACAGCTTTTAATAATATTTCATACTGAATTAATTGCATTTCTATGATTATTGATGGTATGACACTTTTTATATGTTTATTAATTTTTGAATATTTTAAATTCTTTTGAAGATACTGAGTATCACAAAACTCTTCCAAAATTGATCAAGGTAAAAGAAGAATGTGAAAATCAGCAAAATACAGTTTTATAATACATATAATCATGGAGAAATTCAAAAAATTCTAAAAGTTTCCAGGGAGAAAAAGAAGTGGTCATTTGAAAAAATAAAGAAAGGAAAAGAAGTTAGTTTCAGGCTTCTCATCATCAATGCCAAATGCTAAAAGAAAATGCAGTAATATATCCAATAAAATGAATCAAGATATTAATTATTATAAAAATTATCACACAAGATGAGGTTGGAGTGTTTTCTCACTCAGAAACCAATAGCTTCAAAAACAGATGAAAACATTTGTCTGCTTCTAATTGTATGACACACTGCTTATGAAACAAAATCATAAAACCTCTTAGCTCTATAAACTTAGTAAAAAAAATCAGATTTTTATGCAGATTTTTGTTGTAGAATTCAGTGATGGTTGTCCTCAATGAGCTTGAAGCTGATCAAGAGTCTGAAGACCTAGGCTGCAAGGCTGATCTGTTTGTGTTGTGTTTTACTTTTATTTATTTATTTAGTTAGTTAGTTTATTCTGCTTCTTGATACCAGGAATCAAACTCAGGACCTTGTGCAGGCCAGGCAGGCACTGTGCCACTGGGGTATATTCCCAGCCCTATGTTCTATTTTTTGAACCTTAAATTATTTATATTTATTACTTTGACCAGACTCGGAATTTAGAATTTGTGTTGTTTTTTAAAATCAATTCGGGGCCAGGGATTTAACTCAGTGGTGTAAGCACCTGCCTGGCAAGTGTGAGGTCATGAGTTTGATCCCTGGTACCAAAAAAAATAAAAATTAAAAAAATCAGTTTTATTGGTACATTTTAAACATTCAAGATGATCATATTAATAATAAGAAATTTGTATCTGTGCATAATGTATCTTGATTCATCTTTATTTTCCAATCCCCTTCCTTCAACCCCTATTCCCCTCATTTACAAAAGCTTTCTTTCTGTTTTTTTTCCCCTTCGGTACTCTTTTATTCTTGTCACTTCCTTCCTGTCTCCTTGCTCCCCCCTTGTTCCCATTTGAACATTTTTTCAGATTTCCCAATACCTATTATAATTTGGTCCTTATTTACCCTTTAAATTTCTCACACCAGAAAACGTGCTATATTAAACATGTGTGTCCGATTTATTTCACTTAACTTTGAGGCATAAGCCTTGGTCCAGGAGACCCATTCCTTACTTTTCTATTGTGAATTTGTACTTTAATGTTATAATAATCAGCTGTGCATATCTCGGTACCTTTCCCTGGGGGAAGCAATCTATTGGTTTATTCAGTTGGTATGACAAGTGGTAAGGAGTGTGTACATGTGCAAAAGTGTCAATATGTGATTTGGACTGAACTTTATGTTCCGTTTAACTGGTTTTGCATATGTTTACTTGAATATCGCAGAGGGTCCAATAGACCCACACCACTCCAGGATTTTCTTTTGGTTTTTCTGATAGAAGTAACACATTCAGTACAACAGCACATGAAAAATCAGTTTTACAAGTTTGGAGAAGGTCAAAAGTGAATCATCAGATTACTCATACATGGATGATATGATCCATTGTGGTGAAATACAAAAGAGTGATGTGGGTAGATGATGATGATTATTTTGATGTTGACTACATGAGCCAAAGTTACTTTGACAGTGACATGGAACAAGAATTGACAGATAACAGACACAGGAAATGCAGACCTCCTTTATACAGGTAACAAAGAACACAGGAACATGAATACATATTTGACTATTGGAAATACTGTGAAATGGCCACAAAATGAAATGGAAATATCCAATGTTAGCACTAGGTCCAAAAATGTAGTGCAGATGTTGGTAGGGGTGAAAAGTATTGGACAGAAATACAGCACTGCGATTTAATGCTACAAGATGCTGTGAAATACAGAAAAGCTGAAATGCAAGCAAAATATTCTGTATGCACCAGTAGCCATATTCAAAAATGTATTTATTATGACACTTCACCAGCTGAACTGAAAGCATTCATAGGTCTGCTATACTTAGTGCAGATTTCTTATTGTGATCAAAGGAATATAAAAGACTCAAGGAAATGTGATGGATCAAAATATGGCACAAAAATTTATGCCTTTGTAAATGTGACGATTTATTTCTCTTTCAATTTAGACATTTTTTTTTCTGGAATAGCAACAGGTCCTTATTCATATAATAATAAACCTAATGATGTTATTATCAGAATTGTTGCTCTCATCTCCTAAACTAATCAAACTGACATTTGACAATTGGCATACCAGTTTCAAATTGTTATTACGTTTGCTAACAGACCACAGGTTGACAAGCACATGACCTGTATACCAGAACAAAGCAGAAATTCCAAATGAAAGTTTGCAATTTCAAAACAGAGAATTGTATAGTACAATCTTGATTTCAGAGACATGTAGCATTGGCCTCATATATTGCAAAGAAAAGCAAACTGGTATTGCTGATGTCAACATTTCGCCATAATGGAAATATTGATAGGGAAACCTCAACAAAACAGAAGCCTGAGATGGAAACTTTCAACAACAAAACTGAATGTGGAGTAGATGTTGATGAGTTATGCAGCAACCATGATGCCACTTCAAACACAGAGCATCAGCCAATGGTTGTCTTTTACTTGATACTAAATATGTGTGGCATAGTTTGATAGTTTACAAAGAAAATAATAAGTGCAAAGTATCATGGAGAAATTTTCTTAGAGGATTGAGGCTGCAACCCCTAAGAGGTCATACACAGCAGAGGAGAAACAAAGTGTTCTGCCCAGAGAACAGCATGAAAACATTGTAGAATACACTGGTGATCTGACAGGTGAACAGGCAGGCAAAGCAT
Source organism: Dasyprocta punctata (assembly GCA_004363535.1). NCBI lineage: Eukaryota > Metazoa > Chordata > Mammalia > Rodentia > Dasyproctidae > Dasyprocta > Dasyprocta punctata. The sequence goes on from RJWM01004694.1 coordinate 77,390, forward strand.
CACACAGACCAACTACAACAGGAAAAGATGTTAACTGTGCTCCACAGGGAAGTCCAGGAAAATGAAACATATGTACTATCACTGTAAGCAACGCTTATGTGTGGATCATGCTGTTGTCATGTGTGAAGACTGCCTTGGGTGTGTCGTTGAAGCAAAACTTATTTCTGTGGCAGACTTTTGTTTATGTTTACACTGTAGTTCACACATATTTTTATCTTTGATGTTATCTTTTAGGTTTTGTGAGGAAGTATACAGCTGATATGAAGATGTTGATGTCTTGTCTAAGCACACAATACATACTAATAATTTAATCATTTATTTCATAGATATTTTATGTTCCTATTAACTATACACTGTATTATATAATAAGAACCTCCTGATAAAATAGCAAGACCACTAAGATGTCAAGCACGTCCTACTAAGAGGTCAGTGTAAGGGGTATGGAATGTGTCATTGTCGTGTGTGCAGATTGCCTTAGGTGTGATAATTGAAGTAAAGATTGTTTTTTTGTAGTGTGCTATTGATATTTTCATTGTAGTTTATATGGGAATTAATTTCTGATTTTCTTTATTAGACTTTGTACACCAAAAACCAGTCAATGTTGGAAACTTGGATGCTTTTTACAAACACTCAATAAATATTAAAATCTCAATACTTTAGTCTTGTGATATTTTTTCTTGTGAATTATTCATTGCTTAACATAATAAAACTTATAAAATTATAATTAATAATTCATCAACAGAAATATTCTAAAGAATATTAAACATGGGTCTGAGAGACCCACACTCATGCACTTTGATGACAAAATTAGTCCTATGCTTCAAGGCCTACGAGAATGATCTTAAGGTGCATCTATTTACGTAGAGATGTCTCAGGTTTATCTTTTTTTAATAGCAAAGTAGTACACCATTGTTAAAACACACACACACACACACACACACACACACACACACCCCATCATCATCTTTATCCATTCATCTGTTTATAGGTATTTGAGCTGTTTTCAACATTTTGATATGACAAACTGCTGCTATAAATATGTGTGTGCATTTATTGCTATGGCATGATGTTTTAATTCTTTCAAGAAAATACCAACAAGGGGAGTATCTGGGTCAAGTGGAACCTCTAGCTTTAGTTTTTTTTTATGTAGATTTTACATTAAAAGGCAGTTTCATATCTTCCATTTTTTCTTTGTCTTAATATAGTTTTTTTCTTATCAAGTTTGATGTAATTTTTAAATGCTCAGGTTTGTATTTTTTATGAATATGAATAAATTTTTATTGCACATAAAATGAAAATACAACATTAATAGATTATAGTTAAATAGAAATACTATGAGATTTGGGAAGTGAACAAATAGCTGTAAAATTCAACTGGAAAAATAAAATTTTGTCATGTCATGATTATCAGAATATCTATTTTGTTTTCTAAGAAATAAAATCAACCAGAAAAAAAATTGTGAATTTGCCTTTTCTGCAATTTTTCCCCAATTCCCCCTGTTCCAAAATGATAGACGTTTTTGCTCTCCTTATCAGCAAAATGCAGATGATAAGAATCTTACAGAACTGACTTAAAGTGTTTTACAGTGCAACTTGTGAAAATAATTTCTTATTTCCTTGTTAAAATGTTCACATTGTCACCCACCCACTCAGGTTGATATAAATAAAGATTACACAGAGAAATTTTATAAATTAAACTACGTAACACAGCTTGAGCACTCTACAATTATTACTTCTTCCAGTTTCCCACACATCCATCCCAGTACTGCCTACTCTAAAGCAATTTCTTGTCAAAATGTCTACTATTTGGTTCCTCTAAAGAAATTCCTACATGTTTTCAGCTTCCTTTTCTCACTTTTTTTCTATTACTTGAACTATATTTAGACAGAAAGATCCTTACATAACATACCATTGTGTTTTCTATCAGCAGATTTCACTGTAAGTCACTTCAACCTTTTATTCTACTTTACTTCCAGTTCTAAAAACCTGTATTCACAAAGCATTTGGCATCCTAACAATACAGTTAAAACTTAGACATTTGTTACTTCCAAATAGTCTCACTTAATGTAGGTTTTTAAAAATTATTTTTCTAGTCTTTCTTTTGTGAAATAATTGCTCACCAAAGTACATTTCATCATAGTAAATTAGACGTGGGGAAGTACGAAAAAAATGAGTTACAAAAGCTTTCTTCATATTCCTGTTTTAGTGAAAGATTGACATGAGGTTTCACAGCACGTTTACCCTTGGCATTTTGGATGGCAATGCCCAATTACAGTTCAGCACCTCCTGAGAACTAAAATTCACGGAGCAAAGACTTTAGAGCACTGCTGGACCTTAGCTGCTACCTCATCTCTCTTCAGAAAAGAATTATTAACACACATACCTATTCTGAATCTGTGTGTGTCTGGGAAGGGGGGTTTGGGAATTAGAGGAGAAGGGAGAAAGGATGAAGGAAAAAGATGAGAGAGAAAGGATAAGGAGAGGTTGTCCATTCAGAGCCACAAAAATTACTAATAATATATTACCCTTTGAACATGAACTGTAATGAGGGGCTCTGTATGTTTTTCACACCCGAGTTTGGATGGAACAGCTAAATGAAGACATTTTTCCTTTAGAAAAGCCACAAATCATTTTTTCAAAGCATAAATTAATAAGTGTCGTTGTGACAATATTTCTCTGTGACTGCTCAGTTTTCAAAATGGAAATCTGTAGAATGTCAGTTCCTTTTTATTTGGGGGGAAATGACGGCATGAAGCCCCCTTTAAAACGTTCCTCCAGTGCAAGCATTTTAAATAATTTCTCAAAGGAAAGTACTATATTCTCAGTGAATAGCATGACACTATGAACTATATCTAACATAAGATTTTGCTTCAGCGGGCCTGTCAATGTTCCTTAGTTCCACTATAATGAAATGAAAATCATGCGAGCTTGGAAGAAATATCTTCCTCACCCTGATACTCTTTATTAACTGTGGAATTGTGCTATTTTCTTCACCATGGCAACAAAAGCACTCAATAGAGTTAGCACTCACCTTTCCTGCACAAGGTGATGGAGAAAAGCCAGTAACAAAGAAAAGTGAAGAAAATAAATATTCCAGGCAGCAAGAAGTTAAGGAAACTGTGAATCCAAGGCAACATGAACTCAATGATTAACATTAAGGGCCTTTTGTTTTTCCAAATAGATTTTACTAGGCTATGTTGGACCAAAAGAACAATATTTTCAATTTCTATTGGATTAAATCTCAGAATGGATGACTTTCAATATCACCCAGTCAACTGAAAGACAATTTAAATGATTCACTTTGCAGTAAATTTAATGTCAGTAAAAAGCATGGATTGACCAATAATCTTGAAATAAGGCCCTGAATTACTCATGTACACCATGTTTAAAAAAACAAAAAATTTGATCTTGTCAGCTAGTGATTTTTTTAAAAAAATCAATACTGATTTGCACTATGAAATGTTTTAGTCATATTTCTTTTTCCAGAAAATCATTTGATTTAAGATGTCAGATATTCTCATTTCTGTTCAACTTACTTTGTTCAAAATATTCAAGGCCATTCATCTTCTTCTGACATGCTGAGGTTTGTAATAGGTTGTCTCTCACTAGGGCATGCTAGTACAGGCAAAATCACCAGAAATGGGACTAATTAATTAGTCCCTTTGGGCAAAATGGGGGAGGGAATCACACTGGAGTTCAGTTTGTAACCTGAGGAGCAATGCAAAAATTAATAAAAGAAATCAATACTACCTAAATAAAAATCAAATCATTTCATTACAACCAGAAAGCTAAGAAAAATTTTTGACTGAATCCTGGCATATTTTTCCCCATGGAATTTTCAAGACTAAGAAACAGACCAAAAATAAATAAATAAAACAAAATAAAATAAAATAAGTCAATTTTGCCACCTTTAACAAATAAAATAGATAATATACTGCAGATTTGTCCCCAACACCTACCTAGGTAGTTTTCAGCATCATGTTTTATTAAAAGCAAAGTTGGTACTTATGTGTAGAGAACAGGCTCAAAATAGTGTGCTACATATAGAACAAATCTAGTGGGGCATTCTGAGAATTCATACAGAGAAAAACATTTAGTGCAACTGTTTCTTGAACCCTTACTAAACTTCAGGTGCCCTCCAGGGAATTTGTTTGCATCATTGCAAAAAATTCTGCTCCATTCTCATCTCTATCTTACAGGAGGCAAAACTAAAGATTTTATCCAAGTTCACAAAGTTGCATTGTTAATTGACTGAATTGACATTTTTACACAGGTTTGAGCTGTCATTGTTGTTTGCATTAAAATTTATCCTCAAGGGACTAAGCTTTTCAGTCTCTAAAGGAAGAAGCTCTCAAGCGCTCTACTCATCACCTTAATCTTGGCAAAGAATATTGGAAATGTCACATGGAGTGGGAGAAAATGTATGTGAGATGGAGAGTACAGGGGCAGAGAGGGATTCGACACCTTGACAAATGAAGAAGGCAGGCGAGGAGAAAAAGGTATCATAAGCTATACTTTTAGGTGATTTCATTACTATATTTGCTTAAGAAGAAAGAACAGGCCTAAAGCTAAATCTAACCTGGAGAAAACTGTAGAATAAGAGGCCAAGGAAGGCTTTTTCAACTCCAGATGAAAGTGATTTGCACAGAGAAAGTATGAACTGAGCAAATAAGACTCTTGATTAGGATATGTGCTAAATCTATCACATCTTCTAATAAGACTGCTAGCCCAGAGATGTCAAAAGGATGTGGCCACTGCCAAAGATGCTGGTCTGCTCAGAAAGTCATAGGAATGGAGGTCAAGGGGTGCAATACAGATGAGGTTGTATTCCCTAACTGGTGGAGCTGGCCTTGACAGTAGAGTTTGAGACAGATGGAGAGAATTCAGAAAGATGTTGTTACATTTTGATTGCTACATTGACTTATAGTGCAGGTCCCGTAATGCTAGGAATCTTAACATCCTTTCAGTGAGTCAAATGAAGGCCAAGTTTGTTCCTTAGTTAAGAGAAGAATGTGAGGAGTTTCTGTACAGAGTATGGTACTAGTAATTCACATTATTGAGGTCCTCGCATCAGTAATCCAAGCATCCATTTTTCCAGTTGCAATAAAAATAAGTTACTTTTAACTTTAAGTGCTTTCTGATTCAATGTTCTGTAACTTTCTTAGGAATACCAAGGAGTTTATCAGAACTCCTGAACTGTCTTGAATTATCTCCCCTTTAGGAAAATCTAAAGATTAGAAGAGGTAGGCCTGAGCTTGAGCCAATAGGATTTAGCAGCTGCAAGTCAGAGATATGACATATAATTATACAATGCCAGTTCAGAAGTGTAAGAGATAGTTTCTTAAGTAAGACCACTATTGCATATAACCAGGGGCTTAATTGTAATTTACTGTTAATGTGCAATGAGATAGCATAAGGAAAAAAGTACAAATATTTGTACTTATTAAAGTTATGCAAGTTCACTGTGTTCTATTTCAAATTCAACATGGTGAATGAAAGAATAAGTTGCTTAATAATATTCCCCGATAACCATATTAATGTCTCAGTTTGTTTCTGTAGTTTTGACATTCCTGATCTCTTTTTACACAATGAACTTCCTCATTACTGGGATTTTGTTACCTTTGTCTTGATATCCCTGACTGTGGCATAAATAGGTACTTAATAAATATAGACTTTCATGTAACAACTTGGCATAAGTAATCAAATTTAATAAATCTACATGTTTCTTGCATAACAACAGTAAATGTTCATTTTTGAAAAGTTCTAACACTCTTCCAACAACTCCTTTAGATCTCTATGCACCTTGTTTTCACTTAACCCTTCACTAAATAAGTGTAACAATTGACCTAAGGGTTCTGATTTGATTACATCCCACATTTTTGGTTAGAATTTTGCTAATTAAATGTGCTAAGCTGAGTTTGCAAGCCTATCAAAATGATCATCCCATTGATATTATAATTAGCATATTGATTCATTATATGAAAACTATGTTTCTACACTGGAGACAAGTGTGTTCTTTACAGAAATTATAAGAACTATCTTTATAATGTCATCCTCTCTTTTTAGTGGCTTCTGTTTTACATCCAAATTTAGCTCCCTCACAGGACCATGTCATCACATATTGTGAATGAATTGGGTGTGAATTTATTAAAATTAATATCATAAAGGGGAACTGAATATCACATGCTCTCAATATTTTAAAAGGCAGCCATTTGGATGGAACACATAATTTTCTCCATTAAATTTAATGAGAATATTTTTAATGTAATGTCTTTTCATTTAGGGGAAATTTTTTTAGGAATGAATTAACATGGAGTGATAAATTTTCAAATTAATGAATTATATGTGTAGGATACTGACCTGAGCTAAGACTTATAGGCGTTTTCATACTGAGAGGCTGAGTATACTAAGGCACATACAGGTGTGAGGGGATTCTCCTAGCTCAGGGGGAACCAACCTTAAGGAAGTTTTGTGCAGGACCATACACTTCAGATGAAGTACAGCAAATAGAGAAAAGAATATGATAAATGGCCCCAGCCCAGTCCTAGGATTACTTCAGAGCTCTTGTTTGAAAGGAGTATGAGCAAACTCTGAAGTCCTGTCCTCATGGGAATTTTGCAACAGTGTCTCTGAAGTGTGACATAGAGTGGGGATGATGCTTATTTCCTTCACCTCTTTTCTTTTTTCTTTTCTTTTCTTTTTTTTTTTTGTATCTGGCTCTTCTTCATTATACAAGTTCTGTGGCAACAGTGGTACTTAAAAGGGCAGTATTAGTGTGTCTGGACAATGTTTCATATGGCAGGATAAATAATTGCAACCAAAGATTTTCACATTCTAATCCCTAACCCTATAACTGTGCCCCCTTTCATGGTAAAAGGACACTGCATGTGTGATTTAGTTTGGCATCTTTGAGTTGAGGAGTTCTTGCTTATGATAGTTTTTATAAGGCAAAAGGAAGAGTATTAGAATTAGAAAAGGATGTGACTGGCATGCTGGAAGCAGAGGTAGGACTAAAGCACTCTGAAGACAAAGGAAGAGCCCGGGGGTCAAGGGACACCAGTGATTTCTCTAAATTATCAAAAGGAAGTAGACAGATTCTACCTTCAAGCCCACAGAAGGAACACAGCTCTGCTAACATCTTGATTTTAGGCCCATAAGACTCATTTTGTACTTTGGATCTCCAGAATTATGAAGAAAATGATTTGCATTTTTTCTTATTTTTACTTTGAAGAGAATAAAATCAAACAAAATAGAATAGAATCAATCAAAATAAAACAATGAACATGATACATGACTTCAAAAAAAGATAAGAGGAAATCAATAATGGCTACCATAATGCCTCTTGTTATCTTCAAAGTAACTGCCTATACCATCAGGCATAATAAAGTCAAACTAAATAGTACAGAATAAAACCAATAAAAACAAAACAATGGAAACAATACAGGAGTTCAAAACAATAGTAAAACAACAGTGGTTACCATAATGCCTCTTGTTATCTTCTAAGTAGTTGCCTATGTCATCAGATATAATACAATCAAATCAAAATAGAATGACATTACTCAAAATAAAACATTGAAAGTCATACAGGGCTTCAGTACAAAATAATAGGAAATCAATAATGGCTATCATAATATATTTTGTTATCTTTGAAATAACTCTCCATGCCACCAAATATAACAAAATTAGACAAATCAAAACAGAGTAAAACCAAAATAAACAGAACAATGAAAACTATAAGGGATTCAAATCACAATAATAGATTAACAATGGCCACTGCCTTCCTTTTTTAGACATTTCCACCCCTTTCACTTTCACAATATGCATTGTGTATTTTGGCTCCCACAAACTTCTTTAGTTTTTTATACTATGGAGGCAACATGATGTTCACTCATGTGACTCTGAATCATTTCATCCATTAGCATGATCTCAAGTTGTATCCATTTACCTGCAAGAGCCTCAAGGTTATCTTTCTTTATAGCTGAGTAACTTTCCATTGAATGAAAATGCCATGTCTTTCTTGTCCACTCTGCAGCTAATGGGCAAGCTACTCCCACTTCTTTCTGGTTCCCTGTCACATACAGCATTGTATCTCTCCTTTGATTTTCAGTCTATGAACCCTTTTGAGTTAAATGTGTTTCTTGTATGAAGCATATTGATGGATCCTGTCTCCTGATCCACTCTGCCAGTGTTTCTTTTTATTGGTGAGTTGAGGCCATCTACATTAATGGTATGGCCAACATGTACTACCTCATCTCTGCCATGCTATTTTCCTGCCATTGGCTTCCTACTTTTCCTCTCCATTCAATTGTCTACCCTGCTCGGTGATACTCCTCTACTGCTGTTCCTGGAGCTGTTGTCTTTTTTATCTCTCTCTAGAATGTCCTTCAGTATTCTTTGTAGGATTGATTTGGTTGTCATGAATTCCATCAGTTGTTCTTTGTCATGGAAATATCTTTTTTCTCTGTTAATTTTGAAAGATAGTTTTGCAGTGTACATCAATCCGGGTTGGAAGTTGTTTTCTTTCAGGACTTGAAATACTTTACTTCAAGCTCCTCTTTACTTGATGGTTTGTGTTGAGAAGTCTATTGTGATTCTGACGAGTTTTCCTTTATAGGTGATCTGCTTCTTTTCTCTAACAGCTTTTGATATTCTTTTCTTGTATTGAATTTCTGGAATCTTTATTATTATATGTCTGGGTGTAGATTTATTTTGGTTATGGCTAGCTGGAGTTCCATATGCTTCACTTATCTGAATGTCACTTCCTTTTCCCATGCTTGGGAAGTTTTCTGACATTCTTTCTGTAAATACACTTTTAATGTCACTTATGTTGACCCCTGCTTTTTCACTCACACCTTTTATTCTTAAGATATGCTTCTCTGGGTTGTCTTGCAGCCATTGAATTGTTACTTCCAGGTTCCTTGTTATTTTTAAGAGAACTTTCCTTTCATGATCGCAAGCTGCAAGCCTCTCTTCAAAATTTGAAAGTCTATCTTCAGTTTCTTTCAAGTGGTTTTGCCACCTTTCAATTGAGTTTTTAATTTTCTGGATATCTCTTTGAATCTATTTCATGTATTCTAAATCTTTTTTGTATGTTCATTCAAGGTTTCCCTCATTTTTCTATGCTCCTCCATTTTTTTAATCTATGTCTTCTTTAGAGATGTGTAGCAATTCTTTTATTATGTTTGTCATTTCTTCTTTGCTTGAGTTATTATCTCTGTTCTAATTTCTTTTATAGCTTCATGGAGTTGTTTCTTTACTTTAGTTGCCATCACTTCAGAAACTTCAGGTGTGCCCCTCTTGATTTCTTCTGTTTGCATCTCCTGGACTTGCTCTGCTTGGGTTGGAAGCCAGAGATTGCCTTTTGCTTCTTCATCTTGACATATTCCTGGGTTCTTCTGGACAAGTGGGTACTGGGGTCCCAGGCGCTTCCCTCATTGGCTTTAATTTCTCCGAAGCAAGACTGTTTGGTTCTTCTAGACAGTGCTGGCTATGAGTATCTGATGGTGGCCATTGGGTGCACTGGTGCAGGGCTATCTGCTGCACTGGCTCCCTGATGGCTGGCAGAGTGCGTGTCAGGGCAGGACTGGCCGCTACCTGTGGACCTGGGCTGCTCACCTACAGGGATCCTCTATTACCACTCCTGGAGTGTGCTCATGTTGGGACCTTCTGCAGCTTCCAGACTAAACTGGCTACCCACAGGGAAACTTTGTGATGGACACTGGGATGTGCATGGGGGCAAGACTCAGTCCAACCAATTTCCACAGGTCTGCACCCAGCTAAGAGCTGCTGGAGGAAGCCAGCAGAAGTTCTGGTTCTGGGCTTATTCTGCCTGACTCCAAAATAGCTCCCAACCAATTGCTCTCTCCTGTGGGAGGACCGAGTCCTCTGCACTCACCATCAGCCAGTACAATCTTCCAGGTCTGCAAGTCCCCTATGCCGCCACTCTCCTCCAATGCTGTCTCTCTTTGCAGAGGCCTCCAGGGTCACCAGCTGCCACATCACCTTGATCATGTGTCCCCAGGTTCCAACAGCTCCTCTCACACAATGGATCTGACTCCGGGCACCGCCAGCTATCACCTTCTCCTTTGTTTAAGTTTTTCCTTTTTACTCTTTCTGTGGGCTTCAATTCTCACTTTAGATTCTTCCTGGGTCTAGGGGACCCACTCCCTTCCTTCTTGTCTTCCCCATGGTGCTATATTACAGCATCTGGACTGTATCTCTCAGATAGGCTGTTTACTCTGCTGCTTACTGTTCTTCCATCTTCCCAAAAGGCCATCAAGTTGCATTATTTTAAGCCATTACTTTTGTGGTGATTTGCCAAAGAAGCAGTAACAACCTGGTACAGCTCATACTAGTAGATGTGGTGGTGGTATTAGCAGGCATTGGAGTATGCAGTAGAGCCTACTAGTAAAACAGGAATGACCTGCAGGAGAGCATATGAGGGGCATCCTCCGGGCACTCTTGGAAAACTTTGGTATGAGAAATTTTGCAAAGGACCAATACCCTGTTTTGCAGTCAAGGGCAGTGAGACATGAAGGCTACAATATTATGGATCATCTGGTCTTATTAATAACCACAGACAAGTAAAATTTGGTGGCAATTCAGTTACAAAAGGATTCAAGCAGAGTGACTTACAAACAAACCTAATTCTCATCAACCTCAGCTCAAAAAGCTTACCTGTCGTTGGTAGAGACACTGTGTTATCATTGAATTCAGGTATTCATTCCTCCATCCTATCATCTGCATCCAAAATTATTAATTTGTCCAATTTCGCAAATGAGGTCTAAAAAGCCCAAGTACAGACAAAACCAATGTTTCACTCTTGTGAAATCAGATTGACTTTCTGACATACATGCTTGTTTGAAGATGTGTTTTATAATCAGAAACAAGGGAAGGTCTGAACCTGTGTGGCAGTCATTCTAAATGAGACTTATGAAGCTGGTAAGTGTACCCCAAAATATGCATTTATATAAGTTTAGAGTGAGAGGAATGGCATCTTCCTGGGTTGTCACTGATAATTGCAATTCTGGTTTCCATGGTAATAGCAACTGAGAAACGGTTAAAAAATTACAGCATCTTCCTTGAGAACTATCTATGATGAAGAGATCACTACAATACCATACTACTATAAACAGATATGCCATAATTTTCAAGAGATAAGATTGTACATATGTGTTCAATAGTCCTTTTAAGTTACAAAACTTTCAATATTCCCTTCTATTTTATAGTACTTACTGTTAAGCAAATGAACACCACTAGTATAGAGAAAAAAGAATTTGAATTACTAGTTACACTTAATTTGCCATAAATTCTCAGTCCAGAGAAGCCTGTCTATATATTTGATGTCACTTGACACCAACAGTATTTATAACTTCTCAAATTATTAACAGGATTTAGAAAAATGACTTATTAGTCACACAAACTATTTTATATGTGATTACAATAAAATTTCCATATATGCTATATCATGCAGCCCATTTTAATAGTTCGTTCTAACAATCTCTGTTTTACTGTGCTATAAATTCTTACTCTTGCCAGTCTTAAGAGTTCCTAAAATAATATTTCCAGAATAAAACAAATTCTGTTTCTATGTATCTTATGAAGAAAAAGCTAAGTTTTTAACTCAGAGTTTTAAAATAGTTAAAGACATATTACTCTTCCATGTTAACAGAGTTTGGTGTAATATTTCCTTGCATGCATCAATGTGTCTTGCTTACTTTTCTCTTGGTGCTGGGACAAAATACCAACACACAAACTAAAAAGGAAAAGGTTTATTCTCTTCAGTTTGTGGAGCTTTCAGTCCATAGTCAGCTGGCTCCAAGGCAGGGTGGCATGGTGAGGGGCAACAGTTTAAGGCAGCAGAAGACAGCAAAATCAACAAAAACTGAAAACCGGGAGGGGTGAGCAAAACTCTTTTCCACCCTTATATTGTAAGCAGGCTACCCATCTTAGGGTGGGTGTAGCATTCACATCATCTCTGGGCCCTCCTCTTGCACAGGCTCAAGATGTTTACAAAGTGAGACCCTGGCCCCCTGCTGAGTCACTTAGTGAATCTTTTAAACTTCTCAGGTTGACTCGATGTATCAACCATAACAATGGGAAAGATCAGATTGGTCAAATTAATATTAACACTTCATATCTTCCAGAAAGCAATCTTTAACTTGGTTGGCTAAAGGGAATTTCTGTTATGTCTTAGTATTAGAACTTACCATTACAACATTCTGGAGCATAAACAGCTGCCCTAGGGCATTCTTTCTACTCCCCAGATGTGGAATTGCTGAGTCACTTAAGCTTCTAAACTTCTCAAATTGACACAATGTATCAATAATTAAAACAACATTATTGTTCATTTCCAGCTACCATTTTTCCACCGCCCTCAGGCCCACACCTTTCCTGACTCTTAATAATCACTATTCTACTTTCAGTCCAGTCCCTCCGGCTCATTTTTACTTCCTTCAAATGAAAAAGAATATGCAGTATTTTTCTTTCTATATCTGACCTGTCATTTAACGTATCTTCTTGCTTCACTCATTTGCCTGCAAGTGACAGAATTTCATTCTTCTGTGTGCCTGAATGATATGCCATTGAGTATATATACCACATATTCTTTATCTATTCATCTATTGATAGGGAACCTAAATTGATTCCCATCTCAATTATTGGGAATAGTTGTACAATGCATATGAGCATGCAAGTATCTTTTTGGTATCCTGATTTCATTTCCTTTGTCTGCTTATCCAGAAGCAAGTCATGTGGTAGATATATTTTTAGTTTTTAAAGGAACATTCGTACTGTTCTTCATAGAATCCGTACTAACTTACATTCATATCTTTGGTGTATAAGTTCCACATTCTCATTAACATCTACATTTTTAGCTCTTCTTTTTTTTAATAATTGTTTTTTAACTGGGTTGAAATGATTATCTCATTATAGGTTTTGATTTGCATTTCTCTGATAACTAATGATATTAAGCATGTTTTCATATATTTATTGCCTTTCATATTTCTTTTGGGAAGTGTCTATTCATATCATTTGTCCGTTGATTGAACTACACAAGTTTTTAAATTTTTAGTTGTTTGAATCCTTTATACATTCTGCATACTAACCCTCCTGTAGGATGTCTCATTACTCTTTCTTTTGCTATGCAGAAGCATTTTATTTTAATGTAATCATATTTGTCAATGTTTTCTTTTGTTTTCCGTACTTTCAGAGTTCTATCCAGAAGATCATTGCCATCACTACTCAGCCTTTTGGCTAAGATCAAGTGCAGAAGAAATTGCCTATATTAAGGCCCTGATGTGTTTCCCCTACATATTCATACAACAGCTTCCAAATAACTCCTAGTTTTCTGTATAGGTGCATGGATTGGCCTTAATAGAGTAACCAATAATATCAAGCAAAGTCTAAATAAGGTAAAAAGATGTTTTCTGATTGAATCTTGGGCTAGTTTTAATTTTTCTTTTGCTATCATAAATATCTGCAATATCAAAAACATTAGACTTTGCAGTGACACAAGTACTTTAATACACTTGTAACTACTTTCAGGGTCGTGATGATGAGAATACTGTGCTAGCAACAATAATTAAGGTCATGCAGACAATATTGCCAGACACATTTGCAAGGTAGGTGTAAATTTCATTCCCTTTTCTCCCTTAGTGATACCCGATGTGGGTTTTGGAATCTTTCATTTTCCCTTCAGATTGTAGGCATGTGCAGCATACTGGAGTTTTGGTCAACACAATGCCCATACAATGGTGGTTGCATAAGTTTATAATGAAGATGGAAAATTCGTTCCATGTTAGTCATCATGACATCCTACATCACTATGTTATTCAAATGTTTGTGGTGGTGCTGGGGTAAACAAACCTACAACAGTGCCTAGTTATAAAAAGAGTAGTAAATACAATTGTGTACAGCATGTAATACTTCATCATGATAATACATGATTGTGTTACTAGTTTGTGTATGCATCTTATTGTACTTTTTGTCATTTAAAGTGTACTCCTTTAGCTTATACATTTAGAAAAAAAGACTACTTTAAAACAGTATCCCATACTATGCTAGCAGCACTGTCACACATCTCATGCTTACCACATCACTTGACTGTATCATTTTTCTTGTTCTTGATTTAATCTCCATTATGGTGCTAGGATCAAAAAGATCAGTGACATATTTCTCAGATCATGACACATGTCTCAGATCATCTCTCTGCTGTTCTGTGACACATGACTTTTCTTTACCCCCTGATATTCCTGGACTCTACCCGAGTTTTCTCATAAACCCACTCCATGATGTTCCCATCATAAAGAGGAGAAGTCATATTAGTCCAAGAGCACATCAGTTAACACATATTTGTGGTTTAATATACAGGTGTTAAATGCATGAATAACTTATTGAATAAATATACCGATGCATGAATGAATAATAAATAGGCTTTTTTTTTCCAAATACAATATTGACCTATGTTAGGAATTCTTTTTGCTTCTGACTTTCCCTGATTATACCAAGATTATTCAACTGTTCGCCCTCCCCCAATCATACTACTGGGGTATACCTCTATCTATCTATCTATCTATCTATCTATCTATCTATCTACCTATCTATCTATCTATCTATCTATCTATTTATCTATCTATCTGTGTGTGCAGATATAGTTAGACACATATATGTGAATGGCATAAAAGTGAACAAAAGAATGCTGCGACCTCCTTTCATGAGTGGCAGGACAGCAAGACAGGAATACTTTGTAGCATAATGGAACATAAGTTTTGAATCACGTAGCTCTGTGTTTGAATCCCAGCTATGTTCCTAATCTGTAACTTGAGCAAGTTGCTTGCATATCAGTGTCTTAAGTTTTTCATCTATTAATGATAATATCAACTTTTATCTTTTTATCTAGACCTTCTAGATCAACCCTAAACCTAACAGTCAGTCCTCCTGTCAGGGAAGCAGATGCATAAGGCTCTAATTAAAGTCATGAGAGGACAGAATAAAATGTAGAACACAAAGTGGTCCAGAGGAATAACTTCCTGAAAGCAGGCATGTGGCAGAGCATTTTGTAAGGAGTTCAATTGCCAGAAACTGTAAGCAAAGGCTTGTGGAGGATAGGGCAAAGTGTTGACTATGTTGACTTCATGGTCCACCCAAGGAAATGGTGAAGCACCCTTCAGGCTATATGTAGGTAGGTTATGGAAGTGTGACCTTGAAATCTGTGTCTAACTCCTCACCTCTTCCTCTCTGGCATTGTTCTGCTCTACTTTCTGGCTACTGTGAACCAAGAAGCTTTGTTCCACAATATCTTTCCACCAAGGTGTTCCTGCCTTTGAGCCAGTCAACCATGGAGTGAATCCCATAAAAATTGAGGCAAATTAAATCTCTCTTCCTTTAAATTGTGCATGTCAGGCATTGTGACCAGCAATGGAAAAACTAACTAATAAATCTGGGAACTACATCTTACTAGTAATGAAAATTTTGGACAGATGAAAAGATTCCTGAACAGAGCCAAAATACAATACTAAAAGTTCAGTCAGCTTGAATAACACAAGCAGAGAAATTCAGACAAAAATAGAACAAACATAGTTTAGTTCCTTAATCCAATGTAATAAAGGTTTACCTTTTTTCTCTTTCTTTCTTCTTTCTTTCCTTTTTTTTTTTTTTTTTTTGGCAGGATCTTGCTGTGTATTTCAAACTAGTCTTGAACTCACTAGGTAACCTAGGCTGGTCTTGAACTTGTGGTGATCCTCCTGCCTCAGCCTTCCCCATGCTGGGATTTCGGGTGTGCACCAGCACATCTAGAATGTTCGCATCAATTTCTAACAAGAAGATATAAAAATACCAGACTACCAGTTACTAGTTTTACTTCTAGAATTGTTACTCCACAGGAAGTCATGAAAATTTCTCTGTATTTATTTCAGCTAAGTTTTTTTTTAATCAAAGCTACAAAAATACGATTTTTCCTTCTAAAAGTATTCCAGTTGATGGTAGCTCTAGTATTTTCAAATGTCTTAGTCATTACTAAGGCACCGAAAAGATATTGTAGTTTTATACTGAGATTTCTTCTTTCTTTTGTCAAGATTAGTTTTGGCCCTAGAAATCAGGGGAAGGGAGTACTGTCACTAACTTTGTGTTCACATTAGGTGCTGGAAACCTCATTCTAATCTTATCTTTCCAGTCTCTAGTGTTGGTGTTCAATGTATTGAGGAGATGATAATTAACCTCTATCTTACCATTTGATTCAGGCAGTCAGTTAAATTATAGCAGTGGTTTCCAACAAGAAATGGTACTGCTCACCTTCTCCCACAAATTTTAACAATACTCAGAAACATTTGGTTGGCATTACTGAGATGTTGCTACTGTATGGAATCTAGTGGGTAGAGGGCAACAATATTTCTTAACATCCCACAATGCACAAAACAAATTCCCACAGTGAAGAATCATGTACTCCAAAATGTGCATGGTATCAACTTGGAAACCTTGCATTATGATGAAACATGATGCTTTTAATCTACAGTGATCTGTGGGAAATATATACTACATTAAATGAGGTACAGAACTGGGGCTATAGCTCAATGGTAAAACAATTGCCTAACATACATAAGGTCCTGGGTTTAATCCCTAGTACCTCAAAAACGTGGTACTTAAGAGTGTGACTTCCTTATTCACTCACAGTATGTTATGTATGTTGTATTACAGGGATTCTTAAAGATTAGATAATCATCAAAAATCATGGAGTTCTGAATTTGCTTAAAATGAACTTTATTCTGGAACAGAAACCTTCAAAGTGATCTTCCATTCATGTAAATATTACATTAGAATGCTTTATAATTTTCTGCAAACTGAACTTCAAGATCTAATACGTGGTTTGGCTTTGCAAAATGATCTGCCCTGTAACTTCAGGAATTGCTTTAGTGTTTGCGAGCTTCAAGGCTTAAATGTTCTTTAAAGTACATTTACATATCTGCCTACTTCATGGCAGATTACAAGTAAAAAATAGTTGGATTTTGCTTAGAAATTACTCTCTGAAGTGTAAGAACACTGTAAGATGCTATTGCAGTTTTCATGAAAGTAAAGTTTTTTAGAATAAACAGGTAATTGATTTTATGAAAGGTTTTTTGGGTTAGAAGAAAAATTACATCAATTTTTCAGATGATTTAAAAGCCTGATGCCCTTCTAAAATAACTACCTAATTCCATGGAATCCTAGTTTAATCTAACAATGTTATGTTAATGAAAAGAGAACAAAAATGTATACTTGAAATCTAATACTATTTCAAGTGCACTGTAATTTAAATAGGTGACAAATTACTTTCATTCATCATTTTATATATGTATATATACTTATATATATACATATATATATAATTTTTTTATCCATTTTGAAAACTTGGATCCCAATCTCATATCAAATTTAATTTGTCAGGAAAGTGAATTTTTTGACTTGGAGTTAAGAACCAGTTCTTATCATTCAACTTCAAATATGTTAGAGGATTAAATTTGTAATCACAATAAGCAGTTAAAAGAAGCAATTGGATGTAAATATTTTGCACTGAACAGAGGTTCATAGACATAAGCAAAAAGGTGCACTCTCAACTGCCCACACAGGATCAAGAAGAAGTTGCTCAAGTGAAGCAGTTGTAAAACACTCCCCAAGAGTCGGAAGGACTCATGCTCTTCCCCTCCAGCCATTGCTGTCATGTTGGACTTTAGTCTCAGTGCTGAAGATCCTAAAGTTTGTATGGACAAGCTAGCAATCCTAATGTTTATGTGAAATTTCTACATTTTAAAAATCTATGTAGTAAATTGTGATTTAAAATGAAATACTGTATTTTAATATGGTCATTAAAGTATTTTTTACCCTGAGGTCCCAACCTTTAAAAAAGGTACAAGAAATGGTGAACCAATGGTCATTTCCATTTTCTTAGTAAACTGTATTCATTTCCTTAGTAACCTTTATCTGTATGGACTAGAGCAACTATGAGGATGCAACGTCTTGATTGTCACCTGGGAGAGTCCTTGGATATCACAGTGCCTTGGCTCCTCCTCTTCTTCCAGCTATTTTACTGACACCTACCAGAGAAAGCCCGGCTCACAGAAAAGAGGTCTGAAAATTCTTGCTATGTGATTCAAACTAGATATAACTCTCCTAATTTATAGAGGTCATTTTTTTTTTTTTTTTTTTTTGCCTGAACTTAGGGCATTTTACCCCTAGCAGTTTTGGTCCTTTACTCATTAATAATTTTAATCTCATTATTCCTGCAAGACTGCAAAAGACCTGAAGGCATCACTGGGATCCAATTTATCATGGAACACTTATCATCTAGAGCAGTGGTAAGTTCTTCTACAGGAAGAGTTGCACAGTAGAGGACCTCAGTATGAAAAGGTTGCTTTGGCTCCCCCTCTTTCTAAAACCTGAATTGGAATGTCTTTATGTGAGAAGTATGCTTTCTATGGATACTTCAGTACTCCCTGTCTTTCTATTTCAATCTCTTCAGCCAGTTTACATATTCATGTATCCCACAGAGCATTTAAATTTATAGGGAATAAATGTCAAGTGAGAAATCAGTAGATCAAATAGATATTTTTTCTTACATTGGGGGCTTGGTTAAACAGTCATCCATGTATTAGAAATAAAACAACTGTCTTCAGAGAAACCCTTCAGTCCTGGACAAATCAGAATGGTTGTCCATTTTTTTCCTCAGAAATAATTTTTATCAAAATAATACCAAATTATTAGTAATTTAAATTTCTAGCAAAATAAAAACTCTTAAGTAATGGTACTACCCAGGTAAAAATCAATGTACCTCTCTTAGGAAACTGGGGAAGTAATAAACCATGACCTAATTATACTCTAGGTTCGTTTCTTAATCTTGAAGAGTATTTATCATGATCTTTTCCTCAGAATGGGTGTTATTTCTTTTGGCTCTAGTATATTTCAGTTTTGAGGCAGAGCCTACTGTTTCAGAAGTACCTGATGTGCCTTAAATATTGTAGGTAGTAGCCACTTAACAACTTCCCAAGCACAAAATCCAAACAATTCTTCTTCAGCCCTTTTGATACATGTGCTGCCCTTACAAAGTTTACCCCTAGGATAAGTTGCAAGTGATACCCTTCTACATGGTCTTGCCTCCTCCAGAAACTCTGTCTCAAAGCCTAAACCTAATTTTTAAAAAGAACAATTTGATACCCTGTTTGTTAGTTTTGTCTCAAAGTGCACTGACTCTAGCCACAACCAGTTTTCCCTCAAGATTCAGAATTAAGATATTTGTGAGTAATAGAATAATTTTTGAGTACATGTGAGGAATAGACTGGCTTCACCTAGTCCCTTCGTTCCTCCCTTCTCCAAGCTGTGCAGGTCTCTGTGAACTTTCCGTTTTACCAGGGAGTTTTATTTGTCTCTCTTTTTCTGTCTACTTTACTATCCTCTCTTGCTCTCTTGCTGTCTTGTTCTCTTGTTGTCTCTCTGCCTTTCTCAAACATTTTAAAATATTTAAACAGAGAGAACTGATTTATAAGTTTTATTTTGCTTTCTACTGTTTAAAATAAATATCCTTTCTGAGGATGAATTTGAATGAATAAGATAATGTGGTTAGGAATTAAACCAGAAGGAGAGAAGAGATGATAGACATACAAAGGAAACTGCTAGAGAGGAAAACTTTATCTTCTCTTTTATTTTCTATGTTTATAGAAGATTCTGGTTGTGTGTCTCTCCATTTGAAATCTTGTCTCTACTTTGGACCTTGACTATTTAGCATAAATGGTATGAGACAAAATTGTTTTTTAAAATACAAGGAGTGATCAAAAATTTTTGATTGCTTTTCAGTTTGTTACAATAAAGGATGCATTGTCATTAATCCCCATCAAAACATTCCTTCTCTGGTACAATACATTTGTCATCCTTGGCACTTTCCAAATCAATTACGGAAGTTCTCTTTCGTGAATGTCTTTAGTTGCACTATTATGACTTCTTTGATGTCCTGAATCTATTGAAAACATTTAGCTTTCGTGGTCATTCTAACTTTGGAGAAGAGCCAGAAGTTGCACATTGTCCTATCAAGTGAATAAAGTGGATGAAGACACACTAGAGTGCTTTTGCAAGCCTGCCTTTCTGTGAGATGGGACTTGATAGCCACAGTCACTGTATTTTTTATCGTACTTCATAAAGACACTAATGAAAGAACTTCCAGAACTGCTTCAGAAAGTGGCAAGCATGATGGAATAGTTTTGTTAAAATCAAAGGGGGAAGAGAATTTTGAGGGGGATTCATGGGACCATGCCTTTTACTGCAATATTTTTTTAAGCTTAAATAATCATTATATAGTTCAGTCATGCCTCATATAATCTTTATTTTATGTACCATACCTGACTATTAAAATGAAATGCAGCAGGAAGAATTTATATTAATTAAACCTCTTTTTAATATTTGTATAGTTTCTAAATTATAATGTAAATATATGCAAAACATGCAAATCAGAAGCTTCTTCAATTTTGATGTCCTAAAACTTGCTAGTCTTAGTGTAAGCTTCTACATTTTTTTCCTCCAGCTCTATTGAAAGATGAAAGTGTCAAACACTGTCTTTTTGTAGTCCTTCCCCTTGGAATTCCTGTCACTCTTATTTAGCAAACCTTATTTCTTCATGGAAATAGCACTGTTTAGTTTATTAAAAATTCATGGGATACATTTTGCTCTTGAGTACATAGAGCCTAAGGCTTTCAACCATGTCTATATTATTGCCTAAAAACTTACCTATAATTTAAAAATGCATGAATTTAGAGAATTATTATTAGAAAAGCACCCACAATGCCTTTTTCAGAGTTTTGAGAATGCAAAATTAGAATAAACC